>DWQX01000541.1:0-40669 GCA_018245475.1 Pharmacophagus antenor | reverse complement strand
ATTATCACAATAAAGTTTTTATTTATTAGATATTATTTATCGTACAACACGAGGTTTGCACATGTGTATAATCCTATTAGAGCGAACAGAGAGCGCAACAAAAAGTCCGGTGCAATAATCTCGGACGCCGGGAGCTTAGCGCGTTCGTATCGTGTGTCAGTAACAACTGTGTTGTGTAGTTACAACGCCCGCCTTCTATACAAGAACGCGCGATTAAATTATGAAATGGGTTTCCGCATTCACAAGGAAAACCTTGTTTGGATTTCCGGTTACAGTCGATGGACGTATGATGTAATTAAGAATTATAATACATTGAAATGTAATTAATACAACGATAACTTAATATTGAGAAACAAGCGCGTTTAACCGAAATTTTTAGGTACAAATTAGAAAATTGTTATTTTTTAAATTTTTATGATACAAATTTCGACTTTCCGAAAGAGTATCATAAAAATTTGATAACTACATATTTTTATTTTATGAAAATTTCACATAAAATCTTAGCAAGTCAGTAGAAACAATTTTTTTTTTGACACGAACAAGTTTTTACGGTTTCTGTAATAAAATACTTATTATATTGGATGTAGGATAAGAATATATAAGTCTACGTATACAAAAACAGACGAATAAAGGTAAACACTACATTGTTTTCGGGAACCCTATGAAGCTTCACATAAGTTAGGTCCCGAGGTTGAACGCTCCAGCGACATTTTACAACAGCCCACAATTTGCATAATTAACAAACTCGATATCGACGGTCGCGCCGCAACTGCCGGGACGGCCCGTGTTGTGTTGTACATATTTTATACGCCCTCTGAGCACTTCTTACAACCGCTGATGTTATTTGAATAAAACTAACACCTTTTGTGATGCATTAACTAGCACGCTTGCCTTGTATGACGCAGGGCCCTCTTTCGATTCTAGAGCATACGTGGACATAAGTGGTGAAGTTTGACCTTTTTTTCTTCTCGATTATAAGCTAACACTAGACCCTGATTTCACTAGATGTTAAGTGACAATGAGGATGTAGATCGTGAAGCGTGTTTGCTTGGAATAGTTCTGGCTCCCTCATGTATAACTACTGCCGGAATACAGCAAAGCTGTTATGACGGCAAACTAATATTAATGGTGATAGCTAGCCTGGAAAGTTCCAAAAAACTCTACCACTATCCAGACTCCACTATTCGTATAGTCCGGGAACCCACCACGTCTACGTTACAAGGCAAACGAGTAAACCACTGCACCATAGAGGCAATCACTTTTAAGTAAATATCTTTCAACAATATATACCTTACAGGGATCAGTCGGTCAAGAAAAAATATACAATGTGAACATCGTTAAATTATTGATATTTAAATAAATTCTCATTTAATATTTTTTTTTTATAGGAAGATTAGGAAAATTATCATTTTTTTTTTTATTATAAGTAGGTCTGCTGTATAAAATGTTTTTACTGAAAAAATTATTTAAAGCACATAATACATAGAATTTATGATAAATAAACTATGCACTGTAAAAACTTTTTATTAATAGTTCGGTAGAAATACGAGAAATAATTAATATGACAATAAACAAAAGTAAATGGATACATAAAAAATGAAACCCAAATATGTTAAACTATGACGCTGAAGATATTACTGATGAAGCTGACTTATATTAACCATACCTGCTAACGACAGAGAAATATTTGAGCAGTAAGGTTTCGTCCCTGTCGTTATCTCTTATCTGATCCGACCTAAGCGACGGACTGACAGTTTAGCGACTACGTTTAGGGTCTTTCGAGGTCACACCACAATAGCCGCCATAGTTGACGGAGCGGTACAATCTGAATATAATCCAAAATATATCGTACCGTACATTCATGTGCAACATATGGATTTTAAATTTAATACTCATTGTTTTTTTTATCGATAGCGGACTAATACTTGACTTAAATTTCGCAAGACGTTAAGTGACAATGTGTGCGAAAATGTTTCAAACAAAATCCATTCGAAATTGACTACTCGATCGTATAACGCCGGAATCCATGTAAGTTTTTGTTTTCAAAACATGGACATTCATTATGATTATATCGGATAACCGGCGCACTTCTGCGGCAGTTGATATTAAAGAACTAACCCGTGTCTGAATAATTGAGTAAAGTCATATCCACAATCACAATATGAATCGCAATAGTATCTCTTTTCATATTAAATGCAAATAATTATTAATCGGCACTGGATAATTTGTGCTGAGGTCACTACTAGTGAATAGAGACTAGGTTAGCGTTTCAGTGAACCTATCTATACTACGGCCTCTACGAAAGAACGTAGCACCATATGTGTTTTTAGCCCGTGGACAATCTACTATAGTAAATTAAAAAATATCAATTCAAAATTTCCTATGACCCATTAACCTTGAGCGGTTTTTTTTGCCACGTGTTAGGTATTAAGTAATTGCTTGAAGCGATATGCGATTTCATAGTACAAAGGGTTAAAAAAATATAAAAATGTCACAACAGGAAATACGTAAACATAACAATTAAACACCTCACTCGACCGTAATCCACATCAAAAGGGGCAGCCGTATGCGCTGCATAATAGCGATTCAGATGTATATCTCGTTTGTTTATAGTCAAGCGGTACGTGAAGATAAAACTAGAACGTTATATTATTTGTTGGCTGCAAAGTGCTGTGTTTATGTGAGCGCGATTACGTGTTCCGTGTTATGAAATCAAAAAAAAAATGTTGCTGAAAATCCCTGCGATCGTAAATTCAGAAGCTTGGAGCCGAGGATTCGTGGTATAATAATATGGAATGTATTTATTGTGATAGAGTGAAGCTACGTTTGAACTAGATGCGACATGAATTTCTCTTCGCAAAAGAAATCTCACTTTGTCAAGATGTGAAAATGTTTTTGTTATAAATTAGAAAAGCTAAAGTTTACGAATATATTTAAACCCTATTTTGAAAGTAATAATGTGCCTACAACTTATATAGTATATTTGATTTAAAAAAAAAGAAATATTCTAAGTATTTCTGTAAAGTGATAATAAAACAGCATGCTTAGGCGCCAATACGTTGTTTTCTTTGGACTATTAATTACTAACTACCAATGCGTTTAATTCCACGAATTGTCGACATATATAGACTGTATCAATCTTTCCGATCTCCAGCAATCGGTGCATAATATATGGCGTTAAAAAAAAAGAAAATAATTTGAAAATAGAATCACGGTCAATAGCATATTGTTCGATAACGAATGCAAATGTAAACGTGTTTTCATATATCGTATTCATATAGTACATCCACGTACATATGTATAATAATGCAGTTCACCGCGCACGTCATATTACGCCAGGAGATGGTAAACGACGGAGTGACGTCGCAGCGATAACGTAGTTTATGGCCTTCTGAGTGACGGCTAGTGATAATCTAACGTGTCTCCAACGCCAGCTGCAGTGCACTCATGCATATAATAGCTTGCTTTCAATCATTGCTTAAATTTACTGGTTTATTAAAGTTTTTTTTTATGATATATCATATCTAACTGATGACATGTTTTATTGCAGTAATCGTCATAGAAAATTATTGCATCGCAGTTTTTCTTTCCTACTTTTAGAAATAATCTGAGGCACTAATAACATGTATAAGGATTGTATTTTTAAATTTAATTTACCCTTTGGTTAGATTTATAACAGTAGAACAATTGTAAAATATTCGTAATACTTTATTAATGCTAGTATTTTAAAACATAATAATGTAGATTTATCCACTACTTAATTTAATACTTTAAATTCCATTCGTTGTATCGGTAAAGAGTTAACAGTTATGTTAAGAAATGTACCCATGAAATAGAGTTAAATGTTAAGAAATATTAACATAAACCGAGTATCATCAATACATACGTCTCGTCAAGTTTATATTGTTAAGCTCTCAACACCATTAGGTTAACAAACCATGAAACAGAAACACTGCGAGAGATCGCGTGGAAACCGGCAATAACATGTGACACTCGCTTTGTTCATTGTCGACATCACGACTAATTACGTCATATCCTGTCTCGGTGAACGACGACCGAAATTAAAACGAAAGGCGTATTCCATTTACAACACAATTACATTAATAAATAATACTATTCTTTGATAGCATCGTCATGTACTCGTTTATTTATTTTTATATTTATTTATTTATCAACATCGTTATGATGAGCCTGTTAATTTACTCCTGGCTATAATTCCTCTCTTAATTCTTTCTTACTCATCTAAATGCTCCCAGTTGTATACTAATGCGTCAGTCTAATTGAAAGACGAACGTCATACATTCTTTCGTCTTGTACGTAGCCTCCGAGAGTTTCCTCATCAACTGTAATATCAAGTGATATCCAGGATTTCTATACGTTTAAGTTAATGTAGTATTTATTTTTCTTTTGCTATAGGCTGATTGATCTTAATAATATGAGAGTGATAGCAAGCCAGGCGGACTAGATAAAACTTTACCGACATCCAAATTCCACTAGATATGTAGCCCAGAATTCTCACCAAGCGAATTGCACAAACATCATGTTGGTTTAATACAGGCTCATCCCAATCCACGTAAGCTGCCTGTATTTACTCAGTTAAGCCAGACGTAAATAAGGGAGTTGATACAATTAAATTGAAGGTATTGCAAACTATGCGATGCCGCCTATACAAATCTAAAACGCACGAACGCTCGTCCCGGTCACGCGCTGACACCTAATGATGTGACTAATAAAGCTGTAAAGCCTTGGATACGGGTAACTTGAAAGTGACAATTTAATATATTTAGCTTAATTTCAGAGTTGATCAATGCCTTCACGTATGTCACACACATTTACGAATCAAATAAATATAGATATATTCTGGACCAATGAAAGTCGAAACAATACGATTATTGCCGATGTCAATGTTTCTGTTCAGATAACATTTAAGCATCTTTAACACTAGATATACCGGACCCGTCATTTTGACGTAATAACCATAGATAAAATGTTTCGTACACTAATGGGTGTTTGATTTTTTTTATTTTTCTATACAGCCTCTGACAACATTGATCTATACATTGTATTGCAAAACAGGAAAAATAACAATACAATAATGCCCAAAATTACAACAGACTCTAACAGGAAACCATAAAAATGTGTCGGTAAATCTAGTGTTAAGAGAAGAATGAATAGGCATGCGATCTGGCATAGACTATGTTCAGGCCCCAGTTCATGGAATCATAAAAAAAATATTTTTATAAACCGAATTCTAGTATATTCAGCATTCCTTTACGGTTAAACTTATAATTTAATATCTCAATTAATGACGTCATATTTTAGTTATAAAATTGACTAACCGTCATATTTTAGTTATAAAATTGACTAACCGTCATATTTTAGTTATAAAATTGACTAACCAGTTCATTACAACAGCTACGATGTAATAAAAGACGGACATAGTTTTGCATTATTCAATTGATTTTAATGTTTATTTTTAATAAGTCGCTAAGCTTTTACTATCTAAATAGACCATATTAAATGAAAAGGCTAAAAGGAAAAGAAACGTCCCATTACCTGGAAGTTAAAGAGGACTAAATTTAGAAATACGAGGAAGGTACTTCGCTGGTAAAAGCGTTACTCTTGAATAGGTAAATAAAACATTTTACGTAAAAACCGAATGTAAAGGAATATAATACCACTAGCCGTCACGCACTCACCTCTCAGTGCGTGGTAACTTTTTATTTAATAATAAGAATAATCCCCCTTCAATATGTGTACCAATCTTCCTGTCCATCCACTCAGAATAAAAAGTTCAGCTGATATTTCAACCAAATTTACTATATGAATGTAATTTCCAAAAATTTTTTTTTAATTAGTTGTGGGCTAACACTTGGCCTCGATTTCATCTGATGTTAAGCAATGCGTGAGCGCGTTCGCTCAGAACACATCTGGGTCTCACATGTATGACTGCCGGAGCACAGCAATGCTTTTATGACGGCAAATCGACGTTCATGGTGGTGCTAGGCAGGTGGATTCGAAAAGTCCCATCACCATCCACAATCCACTACTTCTGTGGCCCGAGAACCGAACCCCGAACTTCCGCGCTACAAAGCAAGCGGCTAAACCACAGCGCCACGCCGGCAGTCATTCTTTCTTAGTAGGTATTTATTCATCACAAAGAACACAATCTCCAATTTTGTCTCTAGGATAAGTACTTTAAGTTGTACGTTGATATATAGATTAGTCTGCGAATCAGTCATGACTGAATTTCATAAGCATAGATAAAACATCGTATGTAAAAACCTTCATAAATGGAACATAATACGATTGTACTATACTCGAAATAGTATAGCAGCAATCGCATTGAAACCGCCACCTTAATAGCATACACTCTCACAGTTATATTTAACGGCAACTATTACGTTTCAATCCTCTTTTGCATGTTTATAGCCAATGAAGGCGAACACTGCGTTTATGGCGTTTATGTTAATGAGCGTTTCGTTTTTAAAATAAGTCATTCTCGACATCTCTAGCAACCTTAAGAGTTATAGCAGTTTTATTCTACGACTGTCCATTTTACAAGGCGTTTAAATTTGTTTAACGACTAATCATTCCTTATGTTTCATACAATTCTATATAATAATAAATAATATGAATATAAAGTTTACTTATAGATTGATGAGGTTGTTTTGTTGTTGTTACTTAAACAGATCGTTAGTTGTAACAGTTTTTCTTAAATATAGAAACTCCTTTAGAAATATCCATATTTACACATTACGATGATATTGTAACTAAGAAAGTCATTTCCACTTTAGCATCTGCACAAAGGTAACTTTTGTCAATTTATTAAGACAGTCGAGGAGTTTGATAAACTTGTTACCGAGTTGAAGTGTGTACCAAGCCGTTTTCACTCACGAGCTGCGAAATATAACGGAGCGCGTATATTCAATAAAGAAATTTCAGTAAAAAATATTCCTAATGTACCTTAGGAGTGTTCGTAACTCGATTTTGGTGAGGTAATGTACGAAGCCGAGTATACCGTTGCGTATTCAAATGTAACACAAATTATATGGCCTGCTCAACTTAAAGCAAAAAAAAACTTAATTTTACATTGAAAGAAATGATTACAGTACATGTTTAACATGTTTCCATTAAAATCGTTAATTATTTTATCACAAAATGTATTATTATAACGCTTAATAATATTTTTATATATATTAAATAATTGGAATATAAAAACGAATTACAATAAGAACGGTTTTGGTTTTTCTTAGACTTTACTTTCCTATCAATAGCATAAAAATATAACAGTAGCATGAGAAAAACTGAAAGCGCTGTTAATATATATCATCGATACAAATTGTTATTTTAAAAATAAAAAAAAAAAACGAAATATTTTGGAATGTAAATAGAACATTTAGAATAACCAATATGATTATTTTTCTCTCTACGTCTATCGTAAATAGTACGTTTAATGATCTACAAAGTAATTGTTTTTGGCTATTTTTATATTACGTAAAACGTTGTCATTCAATGAGTTTATTCAATCAACAGACGGTATAAGTCATATTTCCGTTTTCAAACAATAATAACAACGGTACACTATCAGACAATAAGGCAATAATCACAATGCGATGCATTGTCGAATGCATCAATCACTCAATACACACGATATCATCCCACGAATGGTGCGTAAAAGCGGACATCCGCATCAACTTTACAACCGGCAACGCAAGTAACAAAGGTGCCTAGTGCGTCACTCTCACGAGTGGCTCATCGAGCTAATGGGCGACGGGATACAAACGGACCGAATGCGAAAGCCGCGATACCAGTGTTGCACTCAAGGTTATATAGGTAACGTAAACGTTTTTATAGCTCTGTAGTATACAGTTCAGTCGGGACTGTAACACAGATACTCTGTGACTACTGTACCACAACTCTATTAAGCCCTGCTCATAACAGAAGCGCTGAAGGCGTAAACCTTAATTCATGCACCAGCACCATCTAACTACAATCGAAGCGCTGTGTTCTATCGCTTGCTTTATAGCATGGAAGTTACAGGTTCTATTCCTGGACGATACGAATAGTGGATTTTGAATGTCTATCTTTTTCTTACAGGTTTAATTGAATTCGCTTAGTCTATCTAGCCGCCATCCTACATACTAATCTTCTGCATTTTTATTACATATAGAAAGTATACCAATGAAGACAGAAAAGTAATGAATGGAAAGAATAAAAAAAATAACAAAACATCTGATAGAGCTTTAATTCAGTCGACTTGGCTACTAACTCCGCGAAACATTTACTAGTTCCGAAGAAGAAATGTTATAAATTAGCTAACTTTAGAGTGCAAGTACCCGCAACGACCTAGGATAAGATTCACGATTTCACACCGAGCTATACAATAAAAACTTTAGAGATCTAGAACTGATTGATAGCGATGTTCGTTAGTCATGTACATTTATATCATATCGATATTACGCATGGCTATTAAGTTAGAATGTATCTGTGTGGTGCTTCGTACATAGACAAATCTGTTAAAAAAGGAATTAACAGTGATAGATAATTAATCATATATTGATTCATTTCATAAAACACAAATTTTGCTTAGACTACATTTCTACGAATGAAAATATAATTCGAAACTTCTTGCAATTAAACTATGTTCAGCGCTACGCAGGGAAAACAAACTTCATTCTTAAGAATTAGCAGTTAAGTGAATCTCGCTCAAAGCACCAAAACAATACCTACGAGTGCAGCTGACAACCGATCCGAGAGCTCCAGGCTCGCTGTATTATCTGATTGGACTATTTGTTCCAGGTCTGGTTCCAACAAGATTCTGCAGGGTTGCCACAGAGTATTCAAACTATAATAAAGTATAAACAATACATATTTTATTTGTCAAGATATGCATTTTAAATCACTATATTATTTTCTTTTATATACAGTAATCTATATCTATTGGAACTATACATTTAAAATTCAAAGTCCTGACTGAATCACTGACCTAAGCCGTTGTTCCTAGAGGTAAGAAGTTTGAAGGGTGTATTCTTTATGATGTAGGAATCCAATTGTAATATATTTATTTATTTATTGTTCTTAATAATAGAACATACATATATTTTATGTGGGAGACAGGAGTCAAAACTAGGTAGATTATGTGTTATGTGTCTCTTGTCTGCTCCCTTGGATTTATATTTCTAATGCAACTGTTTACGTATGTATTTAGGTATGTGTGTATCTGTGTATTTATTTCAAATCTGTTCTTTGTAAGTTTCTCGGGTTCCACATAGGCTAGTTCCATAAGCCATTTTGTAATTTTGATTTTACGATGAATGTTTTGAAGTCTTGAGATTTTTATTTTTTATTTATGTCATTATAAAGTTTGCTCTCTCTATAATTGTGATTTATATTATCAAATATTATTACATTATAATTATAATATAGATGCTGTCCCGTGTTGAGAAGGTGTGATATTAATTTTAAACTAACAAGGAATAAATCCTAAGACACACGAAAAAGTATTTAAATGTGACTATAAATTATTAGTCATTGTTACGATGTGGATAGCATCATTGAAAAAATTAATAGACATGTTAATAGCTTTATTAGTTTTGAGTACAAATTTAACTCATATTTCTATAAAAAAGAGGCAATCACATAACTCAAAGTATTATGCAAATTGCATCCCATGACGATGGATACATTGTGCGTTATAATTGTCTGTCGTAGCTTTAAAAGATATGTAATATAGGGCGCTGACGTCACCGGTTACGTCACTCGTGTCACTGGACCTGGGAGTGACTTTACAGCTTTGTCCACACCAGTCTGAAGCCTAAGTAACAAAGCAGCGCTCCCAGTAAACTGCTACCGATCAGATGTGTACACAATGTCTTAATATTTATTAACGGAATATAATCGGATTTTTAATTACATTAATTAAGAACAAAAGTGAGGATAGATAATAATTTTAAAATCAATAAATTGATATGATTCACAAAATTTTAATATTGGCTTACATTTACTCATTACAAAAGGTAATTATATACCGAATTTATTAATGACGTTATCATAAATCATTTACGGCCAACAGCCCGAAAAAAAAAAGTGAGGTCTAAAGAAGTAATGTCATCGGATCAAATCAGCGATTCTGGAACTTATCATTAGCTACTCCCTAAATTAAACAAGCTAATAAGCAGGTTTGCGACTTCTAATTCTGGTACGATTAAAGAGTTCTTTTTTTATCGCTTATGGGCTAACACCTGACCTCAATTTTATTTTACGTGATATTCAGTGAGAATGAGGCCGTATATGGTAATGTATGTTCGCGAAGAATACTTCTCTCATTCGGCTCTCACTTGTATGACTGCCGAAACACAACAATACTGTTATAACGGCAGATTGACAGTAAGGGTGGTAGAGAGACAGGTTCGAAAAACCCTACCACTGTCCAGACTTACCACAGAGGCAGTCGAACGTAATGTTTTCAATTCTGGACATGTTACTCGGCGTTACTAAATTCGTTCATCTAACAAAAATCTTTAAATGTTGCTAAAAGAGATAAATCAGACAAATACAGCCCACGTATTTTATTTGTACGGTAAAATTCCAAGTGACGAGATAAAATCCAAACGTTAAGCTATATGCGGAGTACGTACGTAAAGAATGCAGTTACGTGTTTAGCTTTAAGGAACGTGTGAAGGATGTACGCTACGTAAAAATTAAGCTCCCCTAGTTAATTATTTTCTTGTATAATTTTAGCCAAGGTTAATATTTCTGTTGCTGTAGTTTTAAAGAAAATTAATATCGTTTATTTATCTTTTCATGGGCCTTCCCTGTAATCATTCATACGTCTCGTATAACTAGTTTTACGAGACGTATGAATGATTACAGTGTACGATTTAACTCTAGAGTTAAGTCGTACCCATTCATAAATTATCATTTGATTTTATTAAAATAAAAGATATAAAATAATTACCTAATTATAAAGTTTTTCATAGGTTAAATGTCGTTTTATTTTTTCTTATTTCAAAGACAACACTTACGAAATGATTTGTAATAATTTAATATTCACTACAATCTAAGTACACATACGGGGTTTCTAACGTGTCGCAATACACTCGACAGTAAATGTCAGAGGGTATATGACGTTGTTTATGACTTCGAGCTCGAACAGTATGTTAGCCATCTACCCATTTCGTAATGGAACTGTCCTTAGCCATAATAACCGAACGAGCCAGTCACAATATTTATAAAGTCCTACTACCGTTTGTATAAGGAGAAACATTAAAAGATGATAATAATAATTAGGCAATTTCATATTGACATATCTAAATAGTGTAACCATCAAGAATAAGTAGACTGCCATAAGTCTATTAGCTTATTCGAAACCACGCAACATCACAAAAAGTACTATAAGATTATCACTTTATATTTAAAACTGTACCTAACAATCCTCTTCAAATACTATAATGTTTTATCGACACAAAATATTCAACAAGAATTTCAATGAGATGCTAGTTAGAATTTGTTAAACAGAAATCGTCTAACCTTTTAAAATGCTACATCTATCCGAGTAGTTTTACAATATAGACCACCATTAGCCATTAGAAATAAGGAACTGAACATGCCGCCATAACAGCTAATAAGATTGTCCATCAAAGTAATGAAAGCAATGTGACGTATGCTTATATATTCTTTTTTTTTTTTAAGTTTACAATTTATTTTGAGTTCAATGTTATTTTTGTTTATGGGAGCAGTGCTTATATATCCTTGGTACAATCGCACGAAATAGAGCAAGGCATATACCATCCGTTGAATGAATGTATAAGTTTTATTTTACTTATCGGCAATAGGCTAAAACCTTGCATCAATAAACACATGACGATAAATAATAATGCGGTCACATATAGAGATGCGTGCTCCGCCCAGAATATTTTGGCTATCACAGGTATGACCGTCAAAAACACTTCAATGTTGTTATGGTTGAAGATTAACATTGAAGATGGAAGCTAACTACGCGGGGTCAAAACAGCTTTACCACGATGCAGACTACTACACATGAGGCCAAGAAATCGATCCTGGAACAACCGTGTTACAGCGTTAAAGCACTGCGCTTTTTGAGTTACTTTTTTATAATAAGCATTTCTCATTTCATTCATTCACTCAAGCATCACTCTTTCCGCTCCTCGCATTAACGTAACAAGCTCCCGTGTCACTGTTAGCGGTAACGGAATTGAACAAATCGGTAACGAAGTTAGACGGAGTGCGTGCGCGTCAGCTTTGTCACCGAACGGGGACCGAATGGAGCGTAACAACGAGGTTATTCAATAACAACAAAAACCATCTAGCGCGGGAATCACTTAATGTGACTGAGAAGACGTCAGAAAAATATTTACTAATGTATCGAAGGATGAGGAAATATATGTAAACGGTAACTGTATATAGGAAAGATGTCATTTGGTAAATTAGGTTCTATAGATTGTAAAAAAAAAAGAACTTCTTTTTGTTAGTAGAATTAACGACGTAATAAATTCTCTCTCTCTGGCAGTTCCTTATTTACTGATGATCATGGTCTTGGTGTGTTGTTCTCATATGGACAAACACTAACTAAGAAGTCATCTTCGACTTTTTTAAAAGCTATATGTAGACACGCCGTTAACTGATAATGTTTTAATAAATAGATTAACGAAATAATCAATTTAAAGAAAGTGATTAAGAAATATAAATGCAAGCTCCACCATCTTTGACATCAATGTCACAAATTGTTAGCTCATTGTTAATATATACTATACGCAAACACGATCCGTAATGCTATTTTCGAAAGCTAGGCAGTGCCCATAAATCTGTACGAAGTCAGATATTAACAAATAAAGAGTGTTATTCCCTACGCACTCACAAAAATGTCACGAGGTCGCGTGTCGAGCACTTGTAGACGACACTACATTTAATTAATTGGAATTTTTGTTCATGTTTGCTCGTGTAAGTGTTAATTGCTTCCACCAGCTATTACATTAATTCGGGTGCCGACCTCACTTAGCGTTTGTTTGTAATGACAAGATAATTGTTCAAGTCTTTCTTTACAACTGGGTTAATTTGATTAAACTTCATTTTTATTTCCAAAATAAACCTTAATAAAAAAGTATATGGAACATACAATGGCCATCGATAAAATACCAATCGTACAAAAGAACATTTTTAATTGAGCGTTTAGAATGAAACTTGGTGGAAGCGATTGTTTTAGTCAAAATATGTACATAAATATCAAAGATCTGACTATTACTATATTATTTTCATTAATAGGCCGAATACAATAGTAATACATTTTTGTCGGTTTTTACGCATGTTTTATCTATACTCATAAAATTCAGTCATGTCTGATCCATTGGTTGACCTTTATATCGCACAGCCTCAACCGCTAGTCCGAGAAACGTGAAACTTTTTGCAATGTGCACAAATACATTAACAGTAAGATTTGAAATTTCACCTTTAAAGTATTGGGGGGAGGGGGGTTAAATTCAATTGAATTTTTTTTTCTCTCAGTCGATACACTTGAAATTCGGTACACATACTGAAGGGAAATTAATCCTAATATTAAATGACAAAATTGCCTTGCCAGTGGATACGTGACGGCTAGTCCTATATCTTGAACGAGTACAAAGGATTTTCTTCTTTCTCTTTAATCGAAACACCCATCTAAGTTTAACTAGTCTTTACTACAAATGTAAACACTTTACTATAATTTTCGACAATACACTGCAACGACGAATAAATCAATAGTTTAAAAGATGTTTACATAAATGCAAATGATGAAATTGTTTCCGAGACTTCGAAGAGAATACCTCATTATTATCAGGCCTTTCTTGAAGACAATCTTATAAGTATTGCTGAAGATACAGTGAACGTACCACATACGAGCTGAAAAGCCCGCTATTGAAGCAATAATTAGCTAAACTAAATGTCAATCTACATAAAATATTTTCTGTATTCCAGCAGTCAGAGCCAAGGTATTCTTGGCAAAAACGCCATCTCCGATCTCACTGGCATTATTTATTGATTTAACACAATATTGTGTTAAATCAATAAATAAAAAACTAAAACACATAAGAAATTTCCTTTATAATTCTATATTAGTCGTTTCTTACCTATTAGCATAAACGAACCATTTAAACGCTGGCGTGGTGGCCACAGCTGTATTCTACGACATAGGCGTCGTTGTTCATCATTTTATCTTTAGATAATATCGAACAGTTTTATTTTTATAGCCTCAATGAAAGTATTAACTAATAATCCAATAAAGATAATATAGACAAAGATTACGGCCCTAGTTCCATCATTTATTTATGGATTTTTTAATTAATTTCATTTATTTGTTTTGAAAGTATATAATTAAACATAAGTATAGCAAAATATCTATTTAAATACGATAATTATTTATAACAAATATAATGCTGTTATATCAATAGTATAGTATTGAACTTCTTTTATGAACTAAATCTAACATACTGCAAAAAAACTAGACAAAATACAACATTTAAACAGTATATTACACGAACTTCAAACCCACTTTATGTCATGATAATAAATTGATTATTATAAAAGAAAACGATATGA
This sequence comes from Pharmacophagus antenor, assembly GCA_018245475.1. Taxonomy (NCBI): domain Eukaryota; kingdom Metazoa; phylum Arthropoda; class Insecta; order Lepidoptera; family Papilionidae; genus Pharmacophagus; species Pharmacophagus antenor. The sequence continues at coordinate 26,074 of DWQX01000541.1, read as the reverse complement.
AATCAATTGACTTAATACATAAAATAAATAAAAGAGAATAGGCTTCTTCTAGACTAGAACGATTTATCATCATAGACAACATCACCTCTTGCCATCAAATGAAGTCGTGCTTAAGCACTAATATAAATTATGTAAAAAAAGACAAACTATTTACAAATAATACATTGAAAATCAGATTTGTACTATAAATAAAACTCAATAATAAACTTTCTAAACGCCCACACACTTAAGGCGAACGTTCAATGTAATACCTACAATAAAAAAATATTACGTGGCCTACATTTAGTCTATTCTGAAAACCAATACCACAGCGCTAATAGTAAAATGTACGCAAAAACCATAAACCAAAGCCTTGCCTTGCCTTACCTCTAATGTGTACATAGTAGAATACATAACAGCAGAATTAAATACGTTCACACACGATATATTATACTGCACAAAGCAAATTTGCACTTGATTACATTTATTAAGAAATTTTAATACTCTTCTGTGTATCGAGTGTAGGTAAAATTACGTGGAACAATCTCGCTGAAACAATTTTAAATTGAAACTGTTGTAAATAAATTTCAAACGAACTATAAAATTTGACTCGAAGTTTGTAAAACTATTGTACTGAAAAGTTACGTGATTTAAGATTAATAAGTACATTTTTATTTTGACTATAAATTTTCTGTCGCTCAATATATTCAAGTAATACCATTTGCTAAGTGTTAAAAAAGAAAGCAATCAATATTTGAACAAAAAATGTTGCCTTCGCGCTGTGTTTTAACCCTTGCCTTGTAAAACGAAGGTCCTTGATTTTCGAATCTATCGGGCTAGTTAACATTTTCAACGACAGTGTTATTAACAGCACTGCTGCGTTCCGATAATAAATAAAAAATGCCAGAAGAAACTACGAACACGATAACCATCTGCAGTCCCATTGTCACTAAGCATGGTGTAAAATTGTAGATCAGAAGACAATTACAGATGAAAGAGAAGATAACTTAGCAGGTAGGTGGCTATAAAAATTTGTAGAGCAAATCTGTAACTGTTTTCTCAGTAACATCCATTAACACGTAGCTACGACAGGCGCCAGGTGTTGCGTCGACTTCCGGCGTCCGCTGCCGTTTTTCCACGAGCACCATTATCCAGAGTCTGTGCAATTTATCCTCGACCGCAAACCAGAATAAATAACGTCCAGAAGCAGTTGAATAGCTTACGTCTTAATCTAATAAATGTTACACTTTTTTTAGATTATCCAGTACATAAAAACTACAGTTTATCTGTAAATATTAATATTTTTCTTATACCACGAAGCGATACTAGCCTATTATAATAAGATGCTAGTTAGAGTTTTTACACAGCACATAAATGCCGACTCGAGAGTCGACTTGTGGAATGACGTATTTAGTATCGTTACACTAGTTGCAAGCCTTTGCAGAACATAAATTTGCATAATCCAGTTTAGCAGTAGAAATAGACGCTGAAAATACTCATCTAGACAACAGACACCTAATAACCAAGCATAAAAACACGATTGTTTTTTATTAAATATTTAATAAAAACTTACCGAGCCGAAAAAAAAGATCTCACCGTTCTAATATTATCAGAATCTCGCTCGCTGATATCTGAACAGCTGGTGGGCAATTTACTCGCGGTGCCTTCCGCGTAATTTAATACTCAACTTATTGCATCTCGTCGCTTAACTTCGTAACATTAATCGATAGCGCAAATTCTCAACTTCTGAATTAAGCCAACGTCGGCTACGCGGTGCGTCTACGTGTCAAATTGCTTTAATCGGCTCGTAGTGTGACAACGGGAATAACCAAAGGATATAATCAACGTGCCCATGCTGTTGAAAAAGCTTAATTAAAAACTGGAAGTCAACAGTTCTCCGACAATGCACCGCAGCGGCGATAAATAAAATTACATCTTCGGTGGCAACAGAGAGAAGAGGGGAAAAAAAAACAATTGTGCAAACTCCACTGCACGCGGTCGACTGGAGTGCGACATCTGGACCAAAAAATCCACAGAGAATTCCCGTTTAATGTGGTCCATTTTGTTGCTTAACTACAATGGTCGAGCAATCAACGACGGAGTGGAAATATTTCACAGCAATGGTTACACTTAGTGGTCAGTATTTTGTTATGCATTCATTGAAAAACAAATTTGCGTGACATAATTTCAGTCCACTGCTAATACTTAGAAAGAGCTTGTGTAATTTCAATAAAAATAAGCAATTTCGGCATTTACCTTTTGTATGCGAAGTTCGAATCAAACGATTTCAATTATTTCTGTATACCAAACTCTTAGGAAAAATTAAACGCTTAGAATTTAACCTTAATAATGTCAATATTACTATTACATATTAAAAATAATAACCAGAGATTGAATAAATTAGTCATCGTGTAAATAGGAAATAATATACAATCCAAGCTATCTATGTCCACAAGCCCTTTAATTACTTCCGATGTCATTAAATTTATTGCTTTTAATACTGAAGCACGTATGACCCCATTAAAACATAATTAAATTGTCAATATCAAGTCCTATTGAAACGACCCTTTTTACATTATTCAATACATTATAGTCTTTTATAAAAAATAAATAATGACTTTTTGACGAAGGCCATCTATTTGTAATTTCATCGATGTTTTAATAGTGTGTAGATAGGTATTTAATATTAAGAAATATAAACAAGCTATAAGAAACATATGTATGACTGCCGGAACAAAATAGTAAAACTTTGTGGGTAGTATTTAACCGGAGAGTTCGAAATAACCCTATCAAACAGACTACACTACTCATCGGAAGCCCGAAATCGAACTCGAGAGCTCCGTGTTATAAAGCAAGCGGTATACCGCTGCGCCAGGAAGGCAGCCAAAATTTTACAATAAATATTTTATTTGCTATCACATCATAAGTACTGCACATATCGACATGGGACAATGACCATTTTTTTTTTATAATTAGATTAAGCAAACGAACGACCTGATAGAAAGTGATGACCGTCACTCAAAGACAGCCGCAGCAGTCGCGTAGTCGCAGCTGCGTTGCCGACATTTAATTCCATAGATACTTCATCATTTAATTTGTATTTAACTTTTATAAATATTTTTGTTGTCAATAAAAACAAAACACAGCCATTTTTTTCAAATCCTTTTTCATTTTTATCAGCACAGATATCAACGGATTACAATGAAATATAAAACAATCACAACGGCCAATGGGCGGGTGACGGCTCGTGTATGTATAATTGCGAAGATAAAATATCAATTAACGGCAGCCGTTCGATTGAATACAAATCAAAATCCCAGTTAGTTTCACATTCCGTGAATGACGATAAAAAGTCAATTGAACCATTTGGACAGTATCATGGAAACAATGAAAGCGTAATAAAATAAACGGCCAAGTGAGAGTCGGACTCGTGCTGAGAAGGGTTCCGTACGATATTTGCAAAATAAAGAGAAGAGGCTATTGGTAAAATAATGTACTACACGGAAGTACTGGCTGCAATGGCTAATAACAAGTATATACTTAAACTACTTATTAATGTATGTGAAAGTAACTTATACGACAATAAAATTTGATGTAGGCATGTATCTATAATGGTTGAAGCGGTATAACTATTGGTAAAGATGAACAAAAAGGCCAATAAATACGTTTATTGTATTATTTTATTTTTACTATTTTTTGTTGTAGCGGCAACGCACCTCAACCTGTACAAATTTAAACATTCTACCTTTTATCTACCATTCATGAGATAGAGCTGTCAAACAGACAGAGGAGACTTAGTATTTAGGTGCATTTTATCACTTTTTAGATACGGAACCCTAAAAAGGGGGTAACGCGATCAATCCCAGGCGAGCGTTTATCCGAGGAATGACTTAATTAAAACTCGGAATCAGCGAAGCTGCAGCGGACCACGATAAACAAAAATTATTTTGTCGCATGAAAAACAGTCACGCAATCCCACTCCAAGCATTTCTCTACACTTTGTCCGTGTCCACTCGTAATACTCGAGCTCTACCATCTATTCGTGTTAAAAAAAGTTTCACGTTACTTAATATATTTTTACGATTAAAGATAGATAAGTTGCACTATTTTATATAAAAAATAAAAAGGTACGCCTTTATATATTGAAAATCTCCTTCTGACTGCATGACAATCATGTCAAATAGAATGTTAATTTTGAATTTAAAACTTGATGCCTACAAAAAAAATGTGGCAATATAGTCTGACTGATGACGAGATAGTATGCCTCGACAGAAATTTAACATTTAATTAAGGGCCACCTGAATCTATTTGTTTCGTTGTTACTTTTCAAACGGGATCACGTAGATTTACGTGTTTGCATGAATATTTATTATTTATATTTATTATCTACATATCTTATGTCATTTAAGTTTTCGCTTTTGTGCATTGTGCACAGTTTTGTCATTTTGCGTGCATTTTTAAGCAGATTCGACTTGGTATTTTAATTTAAATATCATAAAATACAAAGTACTTTGATATCTCACTATATATAAAACGTTTTTAGTTATACCTTTATAATTCTTATTATTAAAATGCCGTATATTAACTAAATATCTGCCTATTAATTAATTTGTACAGTTGGAGCAGTAAGTATGAACAGTCGTATTGTAATTGGTACCGTGGCAATCCGTCCCACTTTACATGCATAATGTTCCACGCTGAATTCGTTTCAGTAAGAAATTAAACAAATAATAATGTAACATAGAACGTAACATAAATTGTGAATAGAGTGCTAGTCTTCGTTGCGGAGTACTTTTTACAACATTTTTGTAGGTTAAGTGTCGTGAACATGCATGTGTGTGTATGCATAGAAAAATCACCCAATTAGTTTTGCTTTTTTTTAATTAAATGAAGTTTTCTTTCCGAACATAATGAGCCACAGAAACGCCAAGTTATCCATTTCTTTTCCTACCGAAATATATATTATCTTTAGGGAAAAATTATAATATTACAAATGAAGTAGAAATATTTAAAACATATATATCAATGTAATATTATAGAAGTGGTTAAGATGTAAAAGAAAACGACTCTAAGTAGATTAAGCTACTGGACAGAATCTTGACAGAGTCATCTAATATAAAAGTTTAGATTTAACTCAAGGCAGCGAGTTTAAAGTTAGTATTAGCTAATACTAAACAGTGTACAGTTGAGAACAAAAGACCTCAATTTTTTACCGACTACGTAGATTTTAAGACAGAAAACGTAATTTTTATAAGCAGATAACTGTCTTTGAATATCTATCGATGACAAATTTTTCAATGCAATCAATGACTACTGTAGCTAATGGAAGTAAATCATTGTTATTGGAAACAATGAAATTTAATCAATAGAATGTCTACCGCACGTTAGATGAGCGATCGTCGCAATTGCAAAAAGCTTCACGTAATGTACCGCTGCGTACACAGGTGAGTGCGCGCGACTGTACCGGCGGCGGTTGCCCCGGGCGACAAAAGCGGCAATCACCGCTCAACAAGCGTGCCGCGGAAGAGCAGTGGAAGAGCCGCGGAAGTGCCGCAACTGGTCTCGGTCTGTCTCCATTAGCGGTGCGCACAACAACCGGCTCTGACAATGTACCACTCGTACATTGTAAGAGCCGTTCGCCGAGCGTGCCACGTCCCGTTTTTATACCGGCTTATCGCTTATTACTCTGTGCAACATAATAACACAGATTAATGAAGAAACCTTATTTATTCACATTTAATATCAGCTTGACGATATTTTTTTTGACTATAGAAATCTGATACATCAACGAGTCCTTATATTTCCTTTTTCGGACGAAAATAAACTTAAAGCAAAATTGCCATAATGTAACAGTAGTGAATTTTTTTTAGTGAACTTTGTTGTGTCATAATGTCATATCGCATAAACCTTAATATTAAATTGTAATAACTCAAAAGCAAATATTTGCTTAAGTTGATTATTTTGGTATGTAATTAAAAAACCGTGATAGCGCAATTTTTTTTTAATTTATTGACATTTAATTTGTTATCAAAATATTTAAGTAACAACCATCTACCAAACATGAGCATTAACCATTGAATATACTTATATAATTTGTGCAAAGGGAATCGATGCAGTTTTCTGCAATAAAACTATTTAAAATAAATATTGCTCAAAAACTTTTTTATTAGAATCGCAGGAAGAATACCATTAAAAAAAAACATACCATCTTTGATAAGAAACTCTACCTCTTGGCGAGAAGCTGCGCCCTTGACTTAACAATTTGACAATGTAAATTAAATCATAATTTTATTTTATATTTCTACAATGCGATGAAAATATTAGTTATTGCCTAATATTGCGTCACAAACTGTACATATTCAAAAAAAAACATTTGAAACTTAATTGGTCAATATTATATTATTACATAAAATTACGTTAATCTCTCAACTACATATGAATATACAACAAACTACGTAAAAGCTAAGCGCTAATACCCACAATTTTTTACTACAGAATATTCATTTGAGCATTTCAAATTTAAAAAAATAACCTTTCCTAATTTACTATATTTTATTCAATTGTAAATGAAAGCATTTAAAAGATTTTTAAATAAGAGTAAATTACTTTTAAATTTCAGCATAAAATTTTAATTTAAAAGAGTGAACATTATTTGTTTTTATTTAAAAAACAAATTGTCTCAGACATGTAGATTCGAATAAGTGCTGAGATCAGACGAAGGGCGAAAGTTCACCTTGACTGCTGTTGGGAGTTATGAATTTGTATTCATTACGCCCGTCGCAAACGAGTTTATTATATCGAAGTCCAAGCGATTCGAGAATTCACCGCTTCTGTTGCTCTATTGTAAAAAGTCAATATGAAAAAGCAGTATCACAATAGACTTCAAAGCGCGGCACGTTCGTAATATGAACGGTACGTGGATATTTACTGGATTTCGTTTTTCAGTAGCGTAATATACACGGCGCGTCGAAACTACGTATATTGCGAAAAACTTGATAGCGAAATTCTTTTGTTTTCCGTTTATAACCATAACATTTGACGTTAGACTTTGACTGTCTGCGTGACGCAGTAGTTTAACCGCTTGCTTTGTAACGTGGAGGTCATGGGTTCGATACCTAGGCCAGAATTAGTGGAGTCGGAATGGTGTTAGAATTTTTCGAAACCGCCTGAATAGCTACCACCTTCAGTCAGTCTGCCGTCATAATAGCATTGCTGTGTTCCGGCAATCATGCATATAAGAGCTAGTAGTACTGTGCACGATTCACAACAAAAAGAGTACGTTACAATAAACAAGCAACTACTTGTTATATAAGCAATTTCCTTTATAAGATACGATATTCATTGTAATATTAATAATATGAATTGCTTGTGTAAAATTACAGTTAATATATATATCGCAACACGTGATATAAAAGTAAGAACAAGTATAACGTAAGTAATTATTTATTCATCTTTTTTATTTCTCCCGTTTATTCTCTAATAACGCGCAAAACGCGTTACGCGAGCGTCAAAAATGTAAAAACATATCACAAAAATTAAAAAGTAAAGAGAATTAAAAAAAAATTATATAGAGATAGTAATGACATTTCTAAGTGTATACGAGGACAATATTGATTACTTTATGTCAGTAATTTTCTTTACGTTATAACTTAAAATTATTATAATTACATATTGAAGTGCGTTACGCCCACTAAATAACGCAATACTTGGCACATTCATTAAATATGGCGCAATGTGAACAAAAATCAATATGCTGCCTGAGAGCATACGACGGCTATAAACAATATTAAAACGCGGCGCCTTTCACGTAATTTTACGTGGAACTTATTACAGAAGCCCGAAACTGAAGTTTGCGACGTTAATCAATGATTAACTCGAGGGGATTTCGGAACGGTACCGGCTTCTGGTGAATTGCAATCAGATTTCACGCTTAATCAATGTACAGTTCCCTTTTTGATAGGTAAAGCTGAAAATTATTCGGATAATTATTCGAATGCAATTTCGATTTTATCGGCAAAACACTTGACCTTTATTTACCCTGATGTTAAGTGACAACGAAGCGTTGTTAGTGAAGTACGCTCATATCACTATATCACTACTGGCTCTCACGTGTATGACTGCCGGTATACAGTAAGTGTAATGACGGCAGATTAACATTGAAGGTAGCCTACCACCATACATACTTCATTATTCACGGGGTCAGGAAATCGAAACCGAGGCCTTCGATAATTCAAACGGTAGACCACAGCGTCACGAAGGCAGTTAAAATTTGTTCGGAATCAATGAAATAGAATAAACTATAAATTCCTCCACATACTGTGAGCTAACGGTAAGGACAACATTGTATCTAGTATTTGAAACTTTAAAAAGAAATTGTATAAGTATAAAGATTTTTTAAAAACTATTATAGGCTAATTTTGGAACCAGTTGCGATTATTGACGATAAATAACATATTTAACAAAATAGCAATTACGTAATCTAATTCTTTGTGCTTCTTTTACTGAAACCTTCAATACGATTAAATTTTAAGTACCTCATTTACGGTTACACCCGTTCATACCTTTCTACAACAGTTATATCTGTATCTTCTATATATTATCAGAAATTTGTCAAAGCCAATTTTCGATAATTTCGAGATTTACCGGTGTATCATCAATTTGAAATTTTGTAAAAGCTTCTTTTAGAATTATTTCTAGTGCCATCTATATGGTCAAATTTATATATTTTCTTTAATTTTCATTTTAAACTGCTATAATAGCGTACATTTTCAATTGACTACTATACTCCATTAGCATTTATTTAATCTTTATACATACGTTTAGTTACTTTACAAAAGATACCCGTCTAGGTTTCTAATATTATATTAAACATACTAGATCCCACAAGGCGGGTTTACTAACTGCTATCATTACTAAGTTGCAGTTAAGTGATATCGTATCATGCACACTGTAGCGTTTCATTACTTCATAATGTTACTAAACTTTGAAAAAGATCGCAGTGACACTGAAAAACCCGTCGCAGGAAAGGAGCTGCTTACATTTATTCAAGTTTTATTTAAAATACTTAAGTTGGAAATGCTTTACGTTAGGTATATAGCACCCTCCCTGCTGCATATTTTTGCATTAAAAGCACAAGGTGTTACGAAGTTATACTGCGGGATGAACGCTTTCGACTGTGGATGTGAGACAATTTAGAATGAAGCCATTCATTTCGTTACTAATTTAATGCAATATAAATAAAAGCTCTAAATAAAAGAATCATTCGTGGAATGTCGGAGAAAGGAACAGTTTTTTTGCATCTCTCATTTAATACCAGTTTTTTTTTTGTACTGCTCGTAAAAGTTTAGTAGATATTGTAATATAATATTGCAATTTAAAAAATAAAACACGGAATGGAAACGACTTTAACCAGTACGGCATTATGTGACTTTAAAACAATATGAATGTGTGTATAGTAAAGCATGTTATTGTGTTATACATCATCACAGTGTGCGATGGACTGCCTGAGTATTTCTTGCGATTACAGTCGAATATCAAAGCTATCTCCGTTTAGTTTATGCAGGCGCCATTTGACAACACAGCATTCCCCCACTAAATTCATTTCGGAACGTTTGTTCGATCCACGTGAATATTCATCATTGTTTAAGTCCGTTTGGTGGAGGTGAGCGCCGCTCGGCCGCTGCGTTGCTAATATTCCGTGTCAGTGGTCCTTGTTGAGTTGGATTTGCCCAACTCGAAGGTTTTAATATAGCAATGTGTTTGCAAAGCAGTAGTTCCCATAATTTATTTCCAACAATCGCTTCCAAACTATTCTCATATTAATAAACTTTTGAAATACAAGACCGAGCCTATTTAGTTACGTAACGTTCGATTGAATCATAGTTTTCTAATCCACAATGGCCTAACAATTGACCTCAATTTTATATGACGTTAAATGACTATGAGACTGTGTATACATCAACTCTCCTATGTAGAACTGCAGGGACATGGCAATATTATTATGGCGGCAGATTAATATTATAGGGGATAACTTTACAGGTGCTTTTTAAGAAAACGTTACTTGCCTTCCAAAAGTTATAACAGTGCAGTAGGGAGCTATGGAGCTTTGTGATACAAGGTTAGCTAGCAGACATTGCACCCCAGAAGTAGTTAAATAATATTTAAAGAGTTAAATTGAATAGATAGTAAATATTATAAAAGAATAGTCGAGTCAGATGTATATTTAAAAAGCGTACACTTCACTTAAGATTTAGTGAATTTTACAATACTTTACTAACGACGCTAGAGATACCAATTAGTTATTTTTTTAAAGAAAAACTGCAGAAACAAAAGCAAAACAAACAAAATAACGAGAAAAAACATATTTACGCTGCGTTTCTGATTTGATATATTTTACTCAATCTCTAAGCTCAAATCGCGTCTTCAAAAATTGTGTAAAGGTTGTGATTCATGATAAGTGACAATAATTTTTAAAAACGTTATATTCAGTTAGCTGCAATACTCGCTGCAAGCGAAGTTGGTTGCTTCCTGAAGCTTTGTTTCAGCGGCTGACTTCCGGCCAACTTTAGAACTAATGACTGAACAAAGTTATCAATAAATTAGAATTCGTATAATGCGAACTTGTCTGACAAAGTTTAGTATGAAACAAAAAAATATCCAATTATTATGAAAAGGAAAACTTAATAAGTGCAATGAGAATTTATAGATTTTTTTTCTCATTAATACTCTCTTTTAAGGGTCTCACATGTATGACTGCTGGAACACAGCAATGCTGTTATGACGGCAGATTAACAATTAGGGGAAAAGCTAGCCAGATGGATTTGAAAAGCCCTACCACGATCCAGACTGCACCAATACTGTGGCCGCAGAATCAAACCCGGGACCTCCGCGTTACAAGGCAAGTGGATATACACTGCGTAACAAAGTATTCAAAAAGTAGCCGTATAATATAAATAAGACTGTTAACACTAATCAAATCTAAGTAAATTAATAGATATTATTACTATATAACTAACAGAACTTAATGTATATGGATAATAATTACAAGTATATACTTGTAATAAACAAATTCTCTCTTTACATAATGCATTTAGATGTTCATGTATTAAGATATTAAAATAAGGAAACAGGAATAGCAACTTAATTAAGAGGTGTCGCAAACGACAGACCATCCCTGTGTACCGAAACGGAATTGTTGCCTACTCACGTAAGCTGACTTGACTTGCTGATTTGACTGTATGAATCCTACCGCTAAATAACAGCAGTATTAACTACAATATAGTTTTATTTGGCAGACTTAACATCAAAATTTGCCAGATATCTAGCGAATGGCAGAATAGGGTGGTATATTTTTTGGATTAGATGTTTTTTAAATTATTTATATTATTTTATATATATAAAATGGGATTGATACGAGTATGTCCAATGTGACAAAAATCCCGAAAAAAATCAGATAGTATATATATTTATACTTTTATTTAGGCTTTTAGTTTTACGTCATGTCTATAGGAATATTTAATATATATCCTTTTAACTGATTTGAATTTTTTAACCGAATATTCTCGAATATTAATATTACTTTATCTACTAAGGAGGTAAATAATATTACAGAAGAAAGCATAACGTTATTGGAAACTTCGTATTGATTACATGGACAAGATAAATAATTAACTAAACGTAATAAATTTAACCTATTTTCATAAATTAATGAACTTTACCTTTAAGCAATTACATGAAAATCAATTGAATAATGAAATAAGTAGGCGAACAATACAGAAGACGATTCCGGACCTGTAATTTTAAGTGACACAAAAATAATAATACGTGATAATGTTTTTTTTTTTTGGAAATGGGAAAAAATTAATACTATTAGCCTGTCATCTGAATCGTGTAAGAGTAACAACGTCAAGTTTCATTATAAAAAATTGTAAAGGCAAAAAATCAAACGTAATAGAATATTTTATGTTGTTCCGGTTTGAATGATATGGTAGATAGTGTAAATATAGGGGTATAAAGACTTAATATCTTATACCCTAAGGCATCGTGTACAGTCTGTTGCATAATTCCCAACACGAATTATCAACGGATGAAGTCCTGCTGTTGTATATATGAAAAAAAAAAGCTGTAACTGAGGAGATGAACGTGAAGTAGGCGTCGGCGAGCAAAAACGTCAAAACGAGCAATTAACAATAATAAGGCGCGCCAGTGCTGCGGTAAGTAGGGCTGCGTCGCGTCCATTAGTGACTGCGCAAAAACACACCGAGCACACGCCAAAACAACGAAACGGTCCCCTGCACCTCCTCCCCCTGTGCCATCCCTGATTTAACGTATATTTTTCGGGCAACCGGCACGAGCGGCAAGCAGAAATATATTTCATTGTTTATCTATACAAAATTTTTTATCTGTATCTTTTTTCCCGTGTAGAGCAATTCATCGCTTTGATATTTTAGGCCGATATGTCCTCCATATTGAGTGAAACATTTGAACGAGCTTTTGTGTGGTTTATAATTTCAGTCAAAGCGTTAAAGCAAACACTTTGCGGCTCGTTGGTGAACTTTATTACCAACAAAGCAATCATTCAACAAACTCTTGATTAATATTATTATTTTTTCATTTGAATCCATATTCATAAGATCAAATGTGAATTTTGTCGATTAAAAGTGATTCTCTAAACGAATTTTGAATCTGTGTTTGAAGATTAAGAGGTGAAAGCCTTACTTGGAATTACGATTATCCTATTCAAAGTACATTCGAATTATCGGTAAAAACCGTTATGTCTTTTCAGGACAAAGAGTAAGCCCATACTAAATGTTTATTTTCCAATAGCAATAGGTAATTTCAAAGAGAAGTATTAATCCGCCGATGGTAGGCGGATTACAATCCTATGAGAAAATAGGCTTTCACATCATACCGTTCGATCGGGGTGAAGGGATAAAACTATATAAAAGGAAACACGATAAGCTAGAATAAACAAAGTAACCGTACATAAGCTGTTAATAATCCTTTGAAAAAAAACAGTAATAACCAGACAACATCAGTTTATAAAAACTTTTCCTAGAATAAACCATCGTTAACTATATGGTCATAACAAATGTAATCAATAGTATTTAAATTTATATTGAACAATAATAATTATTATTATAACGTATTTCAAACACGTGCCCATAATTCTACTGATAATTTGCATTGTCTATAGATTAACAGCATTATTTAAATTTACAATCCAAGACACATTATTATGGTAACAAAAATCAAAATATATTTAATAATGATAAGCATGAAATTTATAGATCTTTAATCTTTTGCAATTGGTATAAGTAAAGAACCTACCTATTATGATTAAATTTTAATAGGTATGTCAAATGGGATCTTTTCTTCAACATGTATTTGAAGATATAAAGCCATTACGTCCTTCTGTTTTTTTAATAAACAAATGCGTCAAATGTACGAAATACATTAATCTGATTCGTTTTCACGCAAGTCGTGAAAATTATTAAAGAAATTACGATAACGGTGTCTCATCATCGCGTGACTGTGATCATCATTGCCCCTGTCGCGGTGTTCATAATAACCATCCATTACGACATTGACTATTCATTGATGCGCAAATTAACTTAACGTTATCCATTGAAAATCGTTGTAATTGCGTAATAAAACTGTTTAAATTAATAACATTAAAGTATTACGATCCTATTATCTATAGGTGAAAACTTATCAACCACTCATCGCGGATTAACAACAACAATAAAGGGTGGTCACTGTTTATAAGCATTAAGTAAAATAAATAAAAATAATGAGAAACCACTGAACAGATTAGTGGAGTCGCTCAGGTCTCGCACTTCCGTAGCTTTTATGATTATTATAAAAACCGTTTCGTACTCATGAATCGATGAAAGAAATTTGGTCCATATTATTTAAACGAAACCTATTTACTTTCGTTTATCAGTAGTGTATTACAAAATACAGTCGTGTATATTCCATAGATACTCTCTCAGCAGTCTGTGTAGATACAGCCAGCGCCTACTCAAACTAAAATATTTATAAACAGTAGTATTTTTTTTTTCATAAACAGAGTAAGCTAATAAACCGCTGGTCCACGTTATGGGACGTGATCACCGTCGCTCATCGACAGCCACAACGTTCGGGTAATTGCAACTGTATTATAAACCTTTAACGCTTTGAGCGCTGAATTGCCTAAGGTTAAGCATGTGTGGGGTGGATTGCCTACTCGTTAAAATATCTTACATAGGCTGCGTACTTTTTACGCAAGAGCGCAGACTCTCAACACAAAGTACATTTATTGTAACTGAAATAAACTTCGAAGTGAGTTCAGAAGTCTTAATAACAAGTATAAGAAGTAACTTTAATATTAAATTGAATGGTTATGCGGAAACAAATATATGGGTTCATTCATAGCCAAAATCGGAAGATAGTGTGAAAACCTATACATGCAAGGGTTTTATAGGGCTTAAAAGGTTAAGAAAGGAGTAGGCTCTTTTATTGAAGATCTCCAAGTTAAGACAATAATAGTATTTGACACTGTAGCTAATAAAATTACAGAGATAATTACACTTGATAACTTTTTAAATAATATTATTATTGAATAAAATGTTGGCCTTATGAAAAAATAAACGAATCCAATTACGCGCCCTCAACAGCCAAGCGGACACCGTTGGCGCGGGACGTATTTGCCCCGTGATATAAACGGACAGATTTTTGCAGGCGCGACGCGGGTCGTCGGCCGTCATTTCGCGCAATTTGCGCAAATAAAATATGGATCGACGCGGCGACGGAGCACAGCGTTATTCCATTACCGGCGCGGAAGGTGGCGTGGAGGGTCGCATTGCATTTAGGAGGGGCGCTGGATGCTGTTCACGTAGATATTTTACTTTTAATTATATATAGTAACGCCTGATTACGATCTCACCTAATGGTCAGTGTAAATTTAGTTTATGATGGTTAAACGTATTCTAGAAGACTTTTCACTCTTTGTTAAGACCACCACGACATATCTAAAACATTGACGCAGAAAATATTTCAAACTTTAATTTTTTGTATTAAGTGAGACAAAGACCAACGCTTCATCTTAATGCGAGGAATATTTAATGCAAAGGGATGAATGGTAAAACATGCTTGATGATAAGACGGCATGACGGTATTAAATCACACAATTCCTACGCCACTCTCTCCGAAATGTAGAATATGTAATTTTATTATGCAATGCATATGACGTTAACACCACCTATCGAATTTTTCTGCTTAACCTTCTGGAACTGATTGGCCGCCGTCCAAATAAAATGTTTAATTAAATTGTTTATCTTTATTGTACATAAAATGTGTTTAAAATTTTAGAAGTGGTATAAAACACGGTCCTTTGTTATTGATAAGACGCTATATCATCATTAAAAATAGGCGAAAACGGTAAAACAATAACAACTAACAACATCAATACTCAAAAGGTTCGTTTTTAAAATGCTTGCAATGCCCACTAAAATTACTAATTAAACACAAAAACTAATACAATACAAAACTTCGTGTTTAACTTCAATTTACTTAAAACATTTTGACAAATAAACAATTTACATTTATTAAAAATTTTGCAGCTTATCAACTGTATTAAAAGCTTTGTATTGCTCACCGTTTATTTCTTTTTAATTTTACGTTAAAGAAAGTATTATAATAGTATGAATCGTCTTGTTTAACTATAATGTAATTCAGTGACTTTGCCAAATGAAGAATAAATAATGTAAATAGGCAAATTTTACAATTCATAAGAAAATTTATAAAGTTTTTACAGGGCTCACTGGATAGTGCCAGCGCTCCCTTAGTTAAAGTAACAACTATGAGTCACGTTTTGTCTAAATTTGTTCACATGCACGGTCCAAGTTTCTGTCTCCGCTAACAATGTTTATACTTCACCGTATCAACTTGTTCGAGGCTAAGGTGGGAGCGAAGTCAGAATTTAAGTATCACTCAATTAATAAAGAGACACAAACTTATATAATTGAAAAATATGAAACTAGCACTAGATTCTAAAAACAACGGAAAAAATAAGCAAATATAAAAAGGTAGATATAGAAGGAAATATAATTATAAAATAGTAAAAGTACATTGATAAATATATAGATATATTAATTAATAAGCTATTACTAAACAGTTCTTAACGCACTACTGATACAAGTCAAACTTATTTTCAATAAATTATACGTTGCCAGTTTTCTAGAACACCGATAAAAATTCAAGGACAGTTTTACAGTCGATAATTTTTAGTTTATTATTTTTTACATATTTTGATATCCCTAATTATATAAATTACACATCCTTCGGAAGCACTTACATCTGTTAATTTCATTGAACACAACTCGATAAGATCATAAAGTGAATTGCTATACAGGTTGGAAATAATTATTACTATAGTCTTAATGACACAAAAATAAATGTGTTGCCGATTTTAAGAAAAAACCAGCGATATTTTAAAACATCACGCATATAATTATCTATTTTCTATTAATAGAGGTTGAACAGAACAATACGTGAAGTTTTGTTTTTAGAGTTGTAACATAACATAATAGTAGATAATTTTCTATATCTGAGAGGGCCATAATCATACTTCACCATCTGCGGTCTCAACGTCATTTGAAATCATTAGAAATGTAGGTCAAGATGGAAAAAAATATACTTACAATGCAGTGTTTCATTCGTCAAAGAAACAAATTTATCATTATAACCTAAATTAATCTAAATTATTCCACTGCCATTATTATATTTCTTAAAAACTATGTAATTTGTAAACGAGTTACAGTTTTGCATAAACGAAACATAGTTTTACACTCATTGAAATTTATGTAATATTATGGTATAATATAGTATATATTATAGTTTGTTTGCCTCTGTGGCGCAGTGATTTACCCGCTTGTCTTGTAACGCGCAGGGCCCAGGTTCGATCCTGGGCCATACACTAGTTAGCACCACCCTTAATGTCAATCTTCCGCCATAACAGCATTACTTCGTTCTAGCCATCATACATATGAGAACCAGATATATTCTGAGCGTATACGCTTCACGTCTAAGTTCTTATTACTTCAAGTCACTTAACGTTAGGCGAAATCGATGCCAAATATTAGCCCATAACCAGTAAATCAAAATTTTGACTGCCGATAAAAAAATTAGCTAACAATTATTAATAAAGAATAACGATGCTAAAATCAATTCTCACATCAGTAATGTTACGGGTTTTGGGTAACTCGTTAAATCTATTAGGACCCGTCCAACTTTACTAATGCCGACAGTCTTCTAACAGTCCAATTGCAGCGTACTTAATGGGGTGCGTTCTATCACTATCTACACGGCGTTAATCCTCAGAGTAGTTGGCCCTATTCACTAATCCCGGATGAGGGGATCTGACGGCGCAGGTGGCTGCGGGGAAGCCGCTGGGGAGCGGACGTTTAACGCCACATTTTATTATCGGATACACTATTAACTTGTACACGGAGAAAAACATTCGCATCGTAACATTTTGCACTGTCTTATTTTATATGTCACGGCAAGTAAAAGATTTTAAAGCAAACAATTATTTAAAGTATATCGTTACACGAAGTTAAAGAATAAAGAACTATTAATTAAAAAAAAAGTTTCAAACAAATAATATTTAAACGTTTATCATGCTTATGAATGAAAGACAAAAGATAGAAAGGAACCTACTCCTTTGTCATAAGTGTACAACTCAACAGCGATTCACAAATTACTTAAGTTCATCACAGGCACCGGCCACCACGTGAACGTATTAGTTTACCTCCCAAAAAATCATTACTTCTGCTCGACAGTATTTTTAATGTTAGACAAAAGCAATATTTTATTTCTGTCCAACACAATAGACATAGCCATAAAGTAATTAGACTTGATTCTTCGATTCTAAGTTGCGCACATAAACTGGAGGTGGGATCAAAATAGGTTTCGATTTGCAAGCACGTTGCGATGACAAAATAGTAATTACTCGTGAAAAGGAAGTGAGCACGTATGGGAAAGTAATCGCATACGCCGGCCAAGTAGCTCTCCCTCAGGAATGGCGTGAGCTACTAACCCACGCAAACAGCGGCGTTAAATTTAAAAACGGTTACTTGAGTTATTTACGTTAATAAAGTGCAATCTACCAGACAGTATTCCGTTGTACAATGAATAGTTCCATATTACCTCCTTGGCGCAGTGCTCAACCGTTAGTCTTGTAACGAAATTTCCAGTACATGGATGTACCCTCATTCTATTTTAAAGCCATCCACATCAATGAAGTTTGCATGGGAGTACAGATTTATTAAACGCATCTAGCTAGATGCAAACGCTATATAATTAATCTGCCGCCATAACAGCATTACTGCTTTACGTCTGTCAATAGTAGACAACCAAAGTATGCTCTATCATTAATTTGGCAAAATTGGACTTGAGATTATAGGAATAGATTTCGCTTAAAATTCTTTCTTTACTGATATTCACCTAGATGATTTTAGACTTTCAACTGTACAGAGATTTGTTTAATAACGTTACTTCCACAAATTGTAGAATTTCTTAGTTATAATGGATACTTTCCAAGAAATTGGTTAACAAATACCGTATCGAAGTGTCTTAAAATCTATTAATAAAACTTTAGGATTAGTTGAATGTAAAGTGACCTCTTTATAATATGATATAGGCAATGATTAAATATACAATATTACACGCTTTATTACCTCGACGATAACAAAAGAGTAAATGTAGATCAAATAAAGCACGAACACGTAATCGCAAAGCATCCGGGTGCTTAAGAACAGGAAAACGGGATTGCTTCCAAATATCGCGGAGGGCGCGAGGCGGGCCCCGCTGCGGGTCCGGATTGATAAATGCCGGGAAGCACTCGCCGCTCTAATGAATGGGGTGTGGCACGCACACTGCACGCCTGCAGCGGCCGTAACACCCCGCCGGTTGCGGTGCTACGAACCGAAATCGTTTCAGACTTAGCGATTTTCGTTTTATACAAAAAGCTACTTTGCGACTTCGATGGCCTACGTATAGTAATAGCTTTTATAACGTTACAATAACATGATCTTTGAAATAAAATTAAATGAATAAAAACAAAAAGAACTAAACAAAAGATGTACATTTCTTTTGTGAAAATTAAGTTGAAATTGAGTAACAATGTAAAGTTAATGGTATAATTTTTGACAATTCATAATTGTGAAGCAACCCTTTATCTGCTTGCTGTTGGGGACCACCAAATAACCCGCCGCCACACTTTAAGTTGCATCTACTAATGTACCTATCGCCATTGGGTACATTAGAAGATGGATTGAAGGCCATTGGGGCAGCAAAGGCTTCGAATTGCGGCAGCATACTGGTAAATATAATTCTATTTTGCCCACTACCGCATCTATACCCTAATAATATCAAGAATTGCTCTTTTGAGTAAAACACGACCTTGCTTGAACTACTGCTTGATGTAAGAAATATACGCTGAGATAATAGAAATATTCTAATAAAAGTAACCACAAATGACTAACTTAAATGGAAAATTAATAACGGTAATGTTGATAGAAACAATAGGAAATTGGGCTGATATCTGAAAAACCGCCGACGTATAAGATATGCCACCAGAAAAAGTATCACCTGAATCTGTACATATTAGGTTTAACAAAAAATAATTTATACTAAATCCATGAACTTCGTAGACTAAGCGTAGAAGATCGTAGTGTAGTATCTACGGCTGCGTAGCGCAGACCTTTAACCGAATCGATGTAATATTATTGAACAAATTTATGATCATTACATTACTGCAGAACTGCGTAACTCTTGATGCGAAAATTATTGGCTACCGTCTAGGAACCGCAAGAGCACAAATCACCAGCTCTGTTCGCAACGTACGTGATTCGCTGATCGATGCACAAGTTTGCTTTCATGGTGAATATAGTCCAAACACCAACGTGAATCTTAATAATAAAATTGTTATTGCATTGTACAGAGTTTTATTGTGGAAAATTATGTGAAGTGTATCTATGAACTAACAATTGAAACAATCTCAAGAACCGAAATTCAATAGAAGCCGACTAGAGTAATACATGGTACTCTATTTATGGCTAAAGTATATTTTGTTAGAAATTATTAAAGCTATAATGTGTAATAAGTACATTTAAGTGTTTTGTTAGTGGTTAAACTTAAGAAAGATTAAAACTTTAACTAATATTAAGAGGAGAAATTAAAACCACACACAGAGAATTAATTATAAATAGCATTAAATAGTCGTGAGATATTAAAATAACAAATTTAGATAAATTTGTTCACTCAGTATTACTAAATCAAGTAAATTTATATCAAATGTTATAATTACGTACGCTTAATACAAATTGAATTTATAATCCACGCCGCCATTTGCATCAAAGCCAAATGCGATTCCGCGGCGGGAATACTTTCACACCGTCACTCAGCCGGTGCCGGTCGGCCGTGTGATTCATTTCCTTGATGGCCGCCCATTACACCGGTCAAGATGGATGGATAACAAACCGGCAATTACGCTATAAACACAACGACAATTGAATGTTTTCACTAATTGAAAAAGCCACCCCGACGATCGATTTATTTCCGCGTCCGCTGTATGAAATGAAGTTACGTCCAGACTGATATATTAACTCCATTGACTATATAGGCGGCGACGGAGTTTATTAATTTACTAGATCTAACGAATGTTGGTTAAGAGTAATCGAATAATCAAATACAAATGTGAAACATTTGATTTTTAATTACATCCGTCCAATAACATTGAATGCCTCCGTAGGTCAATGGTTTAACGTTTGTTTTGTAGCACGGACGCCCCGGGTCGCAAGAGTAGTGGAAAGTGGAGTCTGGTGATGTAATTTTTTCAAACTTGTGGGTCTAGTTACCACCCTTATTGTCAAACTGCTATCATAACAGCGTTCCTATATTCGAACAGTGATACATGTGTGGTGCAGGGTATTCTGAGTTTTATAATTTACAATCTTATGGTCACTTAACATAAAGTGAAGTCAAGACAAAATTTCGTTAGAAGAATTATAAAACAAGTAAACAATAAAAAAATTCCCGTCAGAATCCCTTGATCAATAGCTGGAAGAAGTAAAATACGATCGTGTGTTCGCGAAACTTAAACGATAATGGCGGCGAATTAGCAGAGCCCCCGTCACTTGGCGAAGAATCCTAATCATAATAATTCAAGATGCTATCGCGCGGGGCAGGCGATGAACAAAAGGAGCCACAACAATGGAGCTCCGCGCGGGTCCAAGAGTCGCGCTAACAAATTGCCAGACTCCTGATAACTAAGCAATATTAAATCATAGTAATTTGTGGTTGCGAAACGCGGCCCCCTTTCTAACTTATCCGAACTGACTTTAACTTATTATATTAGCCTTTTTATCCTTTTGACTCAGCGCGATAAGTTAAATTATTGAAATAAATACAAGGAAAAGAAGCCTTTTCAGAAAAAGTAACTTAATTTTAATTGAACAAATACCCAACCTTTTTATTGGCTCTTCTCAAAGTATTAATATGAGTAAGAGACAATTTACTTCTTAATAACTTCAATTTGTGCATTTTCTCCATATGTGCAGCAAACGCACGCAAAGAATTAGAACTGATATTAACTTAAATTACGGCATTACAATGCTAAAAAAACTTTATAATAAGGTGTCGTTTGTAATCTCGCCAATGATAAAACTTTTTTCGTCGACTCTAGAAATAAAAACTATATGCTATGGAAGTTAATTATCGCACGATTTCATTCGCGAGATACTCAATAAACCTGCCATTTTGTTTCATTAGCTATACCGTAGCAAAGGTTTCAAAGGAATTATTATATATAGTTTTAATAGAGTCGTAGATAAGGTCGAATATCCATTGCAGGCGCGGTACGATCCGCCCTAGGCGGCGCCCGCACCGCTACAATTTACGACGAGGCTTTATTCGCAGAGGTACCACATTTCACCCTATTCGCGCGTGTATTGAGCGACGCTTCATTCAAATTGCATTAGAACGTAGTGCAATTCGATAATTGGAACAATAGATGCGATCGAAACGCAATCGATAATGTACGCTCAGACCGCAACAAATTTCATACGCGAATTAGGACGCCTACGTAAACGAGTATTGCGCCCTATGGCTACCAGATGGAGTTGTCGCGGGACAGCTATATAGAAAAGTCAAAAAAAAAAGAAAAAGAATAAAAAAAACAAAAACTATCAGTTTAATTATACTTTAAAGCTATCAATATTTGACTGATCAAAGTCGTAAAATATATTATATGATACCGTTTAACTTGATTTTAAAATTTATATAATACTTTTATTATTTATAGAGAGTTTAGGTATTTTTTTCAAACCTCCGCTACAATTCTAACGGGTTGTTACAAGTGATATTCCTGAAGCAAGCACAAATATTTAAATAGATGTATCAACCCGATAACGGTGCCACCATAGGACCCGGAAAACACAGTATACTCTATTTAAGCAATAATGTATACAAAACTTAACAAATCTTAATTAGTAGTCTTGACACGACCAAAAAGATTAATAATGGGTATATGTGTTTTTATATGTTTTGGCTTGCCTTACAGGTACGCCGCTCGTTGTTACATCAGTTTCTAACGTACCGACCCATGTTCTAAATAATGTCGAATTGCGGTACTGCGGTACAACTCTTTAAAACATTAAAGTCGTTAGCGGATGCCAAAATAATTTAATTTAGCGCATAAATTACCCGAGCTCATGAAACCGTACGAAACTGAAGAGCACATTATATATGGGCTATTAAATTAAATTAAAATCTGACAACTGCACGTAGCGCATTTTGAAAGCGTTAAAAAGCTCAGCGAATATTACGATAAGTGCTCTCCGGAAACACGAAACACTTGTGAAAGCGTTTCTTTCAACTCATTGGTTTATTGATTATAGGCTTCAACGATAGCTTTTATAATACATTTAATTCGTAGTAATTAATATGCAATAGACTATCAGATAAATAACGCCGATATTAGTAAAAACTCCTGACGAAAACAAAAAATCTGTTATAAGTATAATTAACACATTTTCAAACATAAGGAGAGTCAGAGTATTCTGCCTTTACATATTTTGTTAATTTCCACTAATGACTTTGCTTGATTGAATAAATTGAGCATATATTACCATTCATCCTTATCGTATACGTATACAAATTTAAGACTTTTCTTCTTTGCTTATTTTTAAAATGGTTTTTATAAAATAATAATCAATATTATCGTTTAAAACTTTAAAGAAACAGTAAATTATTTTGTTTACACAAAAAATACAAACCCTTCAACTCTTAACTTATATTATCTTAATATTAAATTAAAAGATTACCACGCCCTTTGAAACAAGCACATAACAGATAGTTCCCTACATTACAAGATTTTTACATTTTTAAAATGTCAATGCTATATCGTATAAGCTTTTGGGCAACCATTTATACGCTTATTTAGTGTCATCTAGCGCTTTTTAGGGGCACTAACAACTCAACACCTGTCTTTCCAACTTTGTTACATGTCAACGCCCTCTATGACACGAATGTTAACTAACCATCAACAACGCCATCTACCTATGGAATACGAAAGTACTATGTAAAATTAGCACCACGTTCACATTTTACCGAGACTTATACCAGTTGCACACGTTTTATACTAGATGGCGTTATAACGTGAAAGTTGTGATGTGTAAATAAGTAAAAAGTAGTTTTTAATAAATGTATAATATTATAAAGAATTACAAACAACTTTAAAACATTTTAACAATTTGTTAAAAGAGAGATCGAAGATTTATTACATAAAAGTCTAAATACTCACGGGTGTGGTATCCATGTCCTGTATAAGGCAGGTCACAACAGTAACTGAATGTCTGAAAAATAAAAGAAAACTATATCAGGTTTTTTGTAAATATTAATTGAAATAATGGAAATATTTTTATACTGGTGTATATTTTTACAGGTAAAACTACGCCATGGAGGTAGTCTAAAAAAGTAAAAAAAATCAAGTCAGACATCAAATTTATTTAAAATATTTTTTTACAGCAGAAAGAGAGGGAGCTTATATTAAATGTCGACTATATTAAGGGAATTCAAGTTATAAGTTATTTCGAAATTTATGTTCTCGTCTAGCAACTTAGCACATATTAAAGTGAAGTTCAAGCATTATATTATTCGCTTAAGCATGTCTTAGTGACAGTACAGATATCGAAGAACATGTCTTTACGTATAGTTATATAATTCATAGGGTTGACAGGTAAAGAATACTATTAGGGCATTAAGTCCGCCCTTTTTATCCTATATGTATAAGGTAAAACAATAAAGCATTATTAAATAAATAGTCCGGATCACTGCAGGCAATCACGTTATTTTAAATTTTCATATCTACCTAATAAATTTGAATTTAAAAATGTCAGTGTATCATAATTCTCTTTGTGAATACAAAGAGTAGAAATAAAGAAATTTCTGTGCGCAAATTTCAAAGTAAGTATTCAAAACGAAGCATAAGAAAACTGCTGCGTCCCCATTATTGCAATTATAAAAAATTTGATATAAGTATAAGGAATAGTGTTATTAATGAGTACGGTAAGCTAATTAAAATTTTCGTTTACTATTTAAACAAAGCATTCGCTTGTATCAAGAAATAGTACAAAAAAGAGCCCAAGAGCAGATTCATACATACACCTTATATTGGCAATCCGTATTCTATTTAACATGTATAATTTACACATTGAAATACAAACCATGGTTTGTATTTAATTGAAAATAAAACAACTTCTTGTTAGCATGCGCCATTGTTGCTACAACACTGAAAGACTACTTTGGAAAGAATGTTTTCATTAATAATTTTAGTTTGATGAATTCATTCACAATTTATAGATTAAAAATTATAAATGACGGTAATGAGATTCTCAAATCGTACATTATTACCTTTAAATTTAGGCGCACTCGATTTATATTTTATTATTTATTTTGAGTTGTTGCCATAAAAAAAAATATTTTTTCAAACTTAAGGGTGGAAGAAAAAGGATATATCAAATATTTATTCTTGATAATTACTGTTGAGTATGTGTTTCTCAGTTTCTCTATGTAGGAGGTTCTATTTTAAACAAAGAAGATATAAGAACGATAAGCGCTAATGCTTTACTTTATAACTAATACTTAATTTGATAGTAATAATTCCTATAGACACAAACAAACATCGGAATGATGACTCCGCTTAGACCACTTAAGTCTGGATGTGCTATTTCCGCCACATCCGGACTGAGTAATTGTTCATGAGTTAAAGTGTGCGCACCGAACTAATGCTTTTTATAACTACATTGCATGTCCAAAAACTTCCTTTACAAAAAATCTGTTTATACCCAAACCCTATAAAAACCATGCATAATACTAAGATAAGCGATACAGAAATATAGAGAAGATAAAAGATAGAGGGAATAAAACAACTATTTTAAAAAACTAAACCCCTCTGTATGTCTGTATGTTGCCCCATCGCGCCAATACTACTGGACGGATTTTCACGAAATGTGGTATAATAAAAACATCAACACTAGATTTACCGACACAATTTTATGGTTTTCTTTTCGAGTCTGTAGTAATTTTGTGCATTATTGAGTCCTTATTTTTCCTATTTTTAAATAAAATGCATAGAACAGTGTTGCCAGATGCAGTATAAAAAAAATTAAAAGTCAAACTCATATTAATATACGAAACTTTTTATCTAGGGTTAGTACGTCAAAATGAAGGGCCGGTAGATCTAGTGTTAAGCAATTCGATGACTGTTAGCATTACTTTCCATATACCATCTATCTTTGAAAAATTTTTCCCTATATAATACAGAAGCTGTTCTACAGAGATTATAAAAATTATTCAATAAAACAAATAGAAAAAAAAATATTTTTGCGTTGCCATTATTACAACTACTTCATTTCTCGCTAATAACTTTTTGACTGTGTCGAAAAAATGAGTTCAAGTATATTATTCTAAGAGTGATATATGTAAAACCTTTCTTTCAAAATTATCTAACATATATATATACACATAAATATATATATATATACATATATAT
>DWQX01000540.1:0-40696 GCA_018245475.1 Pharmacophagus antenor | reverse complement strand
CCCCCACCCCCCCCCCCCCCCCCCCCCCCCCCCCGCCCCCGCCCCGCCCCCCCCCCCCCCCCCCCCCCGGTACAGTCGGCACGGGCGTCGCTTTACCACGTGGTATAAATAGCACAGCGCACGTATGCGTCCGCGCGCGCGCACTTGCTTCGCGCCAAATTGGGATACGGCAATGGCCGATAGTCACTGAATACAATAAATGTTTCAATGACTAACTTGCATTGTGAAAGAAACTTTCGAAAGAAGACTAAGCCATCGCTATGGACGTTTCGTGATCATGGTACTTACATGGAAAGTTGTTCGATTGATAGACAATTCAAAAAGCAGCGTAAACTGTCTTGTTGAGACTTGCCTATTTTAAATAAATTATTCGGTTATAAACAGTTAATAGTATTATATACATTAGTAATCATAAAAAAATTAAAAAGAAAACGAGTTTACAACACTTCTGGGAAATAATCATTTCTCTTTACTTATTATATTTAATTGAATTTATTTTTTGTATTCAAAGGTTGTAAATGGTATGAGAATACTGTATAAATGTTGCAAGGTATTTATTACTCAATAAAATAGCAACGATGCCACAAGATTAGATGGCGTATATAAGAAATGTGACTGTGCATAATGTTGTGCAAGATTTGTTTGTGTTTAACTTTGGAAATATTAATACATTTGCTGACAACAAAAATTGACAATGAATGAATCCAGAATCGGTTCAACATTTTTCTTATACTAGTGACACAAACGACATTTCTTACATCGCTATTTCATGACGGTATTGTGCGAAGATGAGGTGCATCCGTTGATTGATCCTGCTTTTTATTCTGACATGTATGTATGTATATTTGGGCGTAAGTATTTCTGTGCCATCTATCGGCAATTAGATTTACTAATGTGTGCGCATAGAGCCATCAATTACATGTTAAAAAGTTACATTTATGTTTTATATCCTTTGTTTTAAATTATTACTTTATATTTAAATGTTTTAATATTATATGTAAATAGATATTTGTAAATTTAGATATCTTTATTTGCCAATATCAATAGTTTGTAAGCACTGTTTGAAAAATAGTTTTTAAATCATTTAATATCTAATTTATTAAGATCTGTTTATTTTGTCATGTAACTGTGCAATTTATTATTCATCTATTTAATTATATGAATTCTGAATCCAAATGTTATTATTTAATGTAATTATTGAAAACATTGTAAAATGGTCGGTAACGCTTTTTGCAACGGAGTCTGGATTTCGGTAGGGATTTTCAAACCTGTCCGGCTAGCTCAATGTTTATCTGCTGCTATAACAGCATTGCTGTATTCCGGCAGTTATCTACGGCCTCATTGTCGCCATCAGGTGAAATCGAGGACAAGTGTTAACCCATAATAGATAAAAATATGTACGTAGGCTGCTTTTCTTACATATAGTTCAAGGTAATATTGTTTCTTGAATAGAAATTTATTAACGGTAGGGAGGTAGGTATTTCTTACTAGTCTAGTAAGATCTAAGTAGGAAGGGCCTGTTGTAGAAACGTCATATTTACTGTGTTCTGATATGAAAGGCGTTGTAGCTAGTGAAATTGATAGGCTACTGAGACCTATCGTATAATATTTAAAACAGAGTACTCAAAGACGTTTATTTTATCGATTATTATTATTTTTGTTGAACTGAACTCTAAGTCGTATTTTGCACTAATTTTTAACAGACAATTTTATTAAATTGAAAGGTAATGTAATTAATTACGGGACGTGTGGAAATCAAACAGATATCAAAACTTTTTTTTTCAAATATACATAAAAAGTACAATTCCTTAATGTGTTTGTGTGTGTCCTGTATATTTTATATTTTTATTGGCGTTTTTATTACTTCAATAAATATGTAGCTGAAACGTGACTGAAACGTAGCTTAATAGTACGTTAGGCGGCTAACACTGGTGCTAATTCCATGAAACCATGCTCCTCTACACTGCTAATGAGGTAATCAATTCACATGAGCATAAGCGGATTTGTATTAATACTGTATTTGTTTTTTTTTTTGATAAGATTTTATGAATTTTATCAAAAACAGCAAGAATTATTACTTTTGGTTTATAACAATTTTAACCTAATTATCTATTGTAAATAATGGAAGATAATATGATAATTTTGATAAAGTGCATTAGTAATCATTCGCCATTAACTCTTTGCGGACTTTCGACTTGACTTGGAGTGCTGTGAAGGGCGACATGAGAGTTACCACGGTACGGTGCTTTTGATTTATAGGATCGTAAAAATACCAAGTTTTAAATAAAGACATTAAACGATATTTCTGTCAAAAAAACTGGAGAAATATATCCTTCATTAACTGAGGGATATAAATTTAATCCTTAAATCAATTCTATCGTTTATCTCTATCGTTCACGTCTCACATTCATACAAGTGTGCCGACTGTCTCACTTTGTAACGAATAACGCTTCGACCACCGACGCCGACGTGTTTTGTTTTCAGAATATTTCAAGCCAGCTGAGCGGGCCCGACGCGTTGCCATGCCAACCATTGATCGGGCACGCCATCTTGGATGCAACCGTCTGCAAAAGCGTCTACCGACAATAATGTTTTAATATAGTTATGCAGTAGTTAAACGAAACTTCTATTGAATGTGCCAATGGAAAATTGAGTTCGCGAATAAATTAACAGGCAATTATTTTGAATAAAATTGTATAAGAGTGTTTAAGTACTTATTACGATAAAGAGAAAGCGTAACGACCTTAGAATTATAATTTTAGTCTTGTAAATGTTTTGAACATTGAAAATTTTCCTTATCTATCATATATAACATTTAGTATTTGATAAGCTAATAAATAGCTGGAACTTATGAGCAATTTTTTTTAAAGTATATTTATGTTTCTTTTGTTATTTAATAATTACTTATGTGTTATACAAAAAAAAGAATCTAACAAATTTATTTGAAGATTCTTTCAATACCTGAATAAAAGATAGGAACTTAAGTCTTTTGTCCGAACTCATCTTATCTATGAGATATTCAATTTAGGTTTGCTTATCTCCAGACCGGTCCAGACTTCATTTAGTCAAAATGGCGGGGAGCCAATTGAAATCCCCGACTTTTGTTTACCAACCAAATCTCGTCTGTCTGGAGAGTACATCTGAAGTATTGATTCATTTTCAAGTAGTTTATCTGAGTTATGTAATTAATACTTATACCCTTCAATTGACAGTTTAAATCGGTACTACGTTTGAAAAAGGTTTTTGGAATGATTATTACAATCGTGTAAAAGTCTTCATTGCATTTTCAATTCATTATATACATCCATTGTTAGTGTATTGGCGTCTTCAAGAAAAAAGTGAAACTTTAGCATTGCAGATTTATTTTTATCGATTAATGGCTAATACTTGGCCTCGATTTCATCTGATGATAAGTGATAATGAGGCCGTAGATGGTGAAGCGTGTTCGCCCAGAATACACCAGAATACATGTGTGACTGCCGGAACACAGCAGTGCTGTTATGGCTGCAGTTGTCGTAAGGGTAAAGGGCTAGCCACGAGAGTTTGAAAAACCCAAGCACCATCCAAGATCACATCACCACTTAATATCAGATGGGACTCTCGTAGAGTACTAACCAATGATATTAAAAAAAAATACGCGTTGAATATTCGATCGATATGGATGTAGTCGGAAGTGAAAATCTAATATGTAACGAGAGATGATGCGATGTGCCGCAATTCATTCCGGTACGCGTCATGTGTGTGACAGGTTTGGCAATCGATACGCCCCGCCGGGACTCCGCGCTAGCAACTGCACGGAATTCGCGCTATCCTCTGACCCTTTCCTGGACTTCGCTTCACGTGATTTGATCCATGAATAAATATGACAAATTCACGACGCATTTAGCCCGAAGTGTGCATAAGTTTTTCTTTCTTAAATCGGCTCTTTTTTTATTAAGAAAGCAACAAGGTTGTTGTAAATAGTTTTTATTAAAAACAATTTAATTTACATACATGATTTTTTAAGTTTATATTATCAATTATCGAATTTGTAGTCTTGTAGTAATATTTTAGTTGAACTTACTATAGATAAATGTAAATTCTCACTTGTGTATTATCGCATTTTTATACATAAGCGTGATGATATATTTACGTGTGAGATTGTTTATTTTTTAATATCGACTTAAATGAAAATTCAAAGTTAATTTTTAATGAGTAAATCTACAAAGTGACATTCAAGTCATGCCTGCTTACGAGCTGAAATGAAAATTTAATGTTAATTTTTAAAACATGAAAGGACGGTATGAGATTTTCGATTCGGTCAAGGGCGGAGTGGCACAGTGCAGTGCCGTGTGCTTATCCGAAATAAACTTTATGGCTTTACGTTAAGAGCAAATTTAGTATGCAGACGGCGAGTAAGCAGAAAATGTGGAAAACGTTTCACCTTTCACGGCGAGAGGCTCTCGGCGAAAGCTCGCCTTCAATTTATTTCGTAAAATTGAGTTTAAGGCGTTTATCTCATTATTATGATATGCGGCTGGACTTTTCCATATAACGCTTCTTCTATAGTTATGTATAAGTTGATAGAAGTCATAAAGACTTGAAATATAATAATAACATTATTATCGTATCTATACACATTAATAGTAATCGTTTACAATAATCCAATGGCGCTTCCAAATTAGCGGTCTTAGTTTTAAATAATAATCCCATGCATTTTAGGATTTTTATACAAATTTATATGTTAATTGTTAAATGTAAATTATATCTCTTAAAAGCTTATATATATTAAAAGCCGAATTGCATATCACCAAGTATAATCTAGTCTAATTTTGTTATTATAAAAATATATTATTTGTCTGTACTAACGTAAATCGATAAAACAGTTTTATAGTTTTATTCTACAATTGCACTCGATTACTCGTTACTTTTCGAGATGGAGAGACGAGGATAATGACTGGAATTTTATGGATATTTTCATCTCTGGATTGAGGAGTAGTGATGGCTATTCCTATCATTAAGCTCTTAACTTAATTTGAACGGTGATGGGCATATTCGTAGGCCATTTTATGGTAGTATATTAGTTCATAGTTAAGCGATGATGTGTAGAATAATATAAGTATTCCTATCAAGTAAAGGTAAATTGGTAGACAATATTCTCCTTAGGAAATATTTATTTTCTATAACAGGCTCTAGTTCCGATATTTACACAGAACGACTTTGACAGCAAGTCTCTCGAGAGAACATTAGGTGTGGAATCTTATTTTGCCAGTAATTTTTATCACCTACAGCCACGGGCGTGCCTACAGGCTAAGCCTGAGCACTTGTATACGCATCTATATAAAAAAGAATGAATACATATGATTTTTTAATTTTTTTTAACTTCTTCATCGTGTTTAGGCTTTATATTAATTATGATTTGTTAATTTTAGTGCGCTATATTGCTTAAATGGAATTATTAAATCAGTGATGGAATTTCAGGTTTATATGGGAGTACCGTCACTGCTCATAGTGCCTCTGAATCTTAAATCCATTAATATTAACTCTACATTCGAATGTTGTTTTAAAATATTTGATGACTTTTAGAGCTTCATCGCATTTCAGATCCAGGAGCTAAATAATTTACAAAGAAGCCGTAACGGTTGGTGAGCAATGAACTATGAGAACGTACTGCAGGAGTGAGGCGGATCACAGCGAAACATTACGACTGAAACTAACGTTCTTTTATACACCAATCTACTACATAGACTACACTTTATAATTTGTATTTACTACATTGGTGCATAATACGGTTCCATATTTTTATAAAAAAATATTTCATTAAGTTCTATCGTTTTAAAATATATTACATGTCATTAACGGTTGATTCTTCATGGAATGGTTGAGTTCTATTTGTAATGACAGTATGCTGTCTCCGTAAATAATACATTTTTTATTGGTGGTTAGTTTCTCTAAATTAATAGCATATTATTACTATGAACCCAGTCAGGTCATCATTGATTAGGATATAATTTAAAAACGACATGTTCCTTCATTTTCTGAAAATATTTATTACATGCAAAATAATTTACGAAGGGCACCAATACGGTGCCACCGCATGATATAGTATTATTAAATGTTTTTTTAATTTGTAAAAAAAACAAAACATCTTCCAAATTTGTATTTCTTTATTTTTTTAAATACGTTTCAGGGCAAAGACGTTAAGACGGCAACACTGTACTGTTTTTCCTAGACAAAATAATAATATTTTAACTTGAGCATATTTAATTAAAATTTTCTTTTCCTTCATAACCATGTAAGGACATTAAAATTAATAGTAATTTATTTTTAATAATGTTTTATAATTTAAAATATTACGTAATTAAAATTTATCATACAGACCTGGTAAAATCTAAAATTGAACCACAATTTAATCATTTAAGTAATGAATTACGTAAGCGTTTGATTGCTGAATAGAAACTTCGAGGAACAAAGAAAACCACACAATTCTCCCCACAGGAACGGTAAAATTTGCTTATTATATTATAATTTATATCTATTTTTATTAATCTCAACCGTTAAATCTCCTTTAAAATTTTAGCGTCCCAAGCATACGACATATTTCCAGTGTGTTTTATTGAAAATTAGTCATTTAAGAGTACAAAACCTAATGCGGTTTTGCAAAACCAACAAGCACTACACGTTCGCATTTAGGGTACACCGCGTAATTTATAGCCTTATATAAATTTTTCATTTGAAAACACAAAGAACAATAAACTTTAAAAGCTAAACCTGTTTCGACAGCTTTTGTTGTTTTATACTCGGCCTGTTTTTGTATACACCGCAAAGCTCGCGTCAAATGAATGAAAAAAGTTTTAAGCACAATTGTGTAGTCTGTGTCGTTGACGGCTGAGGTGGATAAAAAATAATTAGTATGGTCATAAAATCAAGCAAGAAAAAGCTAAAAATTAGTCTTCACAACGCTGACAATTGCTGAATTTTTATCAAGAGAGATTTATATAAATGAGGATGAATTATTATATATTAATTATTTTGATTTATTTCCGGCTTAACCTTTCAAGCCAGACCTGTGAGACCTATTTAAATTACTGTGGACATGAGGCGTTTACATCAAAAAATAACTTTTCGAAACCCTTGATAAAAGCCGGCAGGATTTTATATTTTATTATGTAAATTTTTTGTATTTAAATATCATTGACGCGTTTTACTTTAAATGTTTCCATAATTTTTGATTATGCTGCTCTAGGAGTACAGAAAATATAATAGTTTGTAAAGATTTATGAATTCAGCAGCACTATCATCATTCGAGCCGCTAAATCACAACATCACTTAATTTTTATTAAGTAGATGATAATTTTAGTGTTAAGGTTTGCTGTACTTTTACTAAAGTTTACATTAAGCGCTACATCATTAAAAAAAAAGGTCATATTGTCGAGTAAATACACGCTGTTGTCAAAAAAACTCATGTTTTCATATTTTTATCAACTCATTATCATTCATTCTATTTAATGATGACAGAAATTCGTCAACACTTACATAATATTATTGGACGATTTTATAATTATCCTGTTTATTTTTCAGATCATTTAAATATATTTTATAATTAAACTTATTGCAATATATTAACACAACATAAAAAAAAAAATAAAGCTATAATTACATCGTGCAAACACTTTCATTATGCTATGCGACTATTTTTCCTTTTTTGTTTTCAGGAAACTAGTAAAAATAGAACAAACGGTTCTCGTAATTTGTAACGAATGAAAATGTTATAAACTTCTGATCAGTGCTTTGCCTAAGCAAATATTTGAGAATATAATTGAATTATTTACATTTTATTAACTGATATTTTATGTTAAGATTTATAGAGATGATTAGAAAACTAATAAAATTAAAGGAATGTACAAAAGTTATCACTACAGTTTTTAATCCCCATCGGCCTTTCGTTTCTACTTAAATTCCTAATTAGTAAAGTTCTAGAAGAGTTGCTATCACATGGCTTTTTTCCAACAATTCTAACTGGAGTTTACATACAGTTGAGCCCGGAAGTTCAAGATGAAACTTCCAAATGAAATAATAGCAAGTAGGATTTACGAGATGTTTATTCAAACAATGGGCTTTTGTTTATTGTAATCTGATATTTACATCCTTCCAACGCTGGGATACAACTCGTTTTTATACTGACTTTGTGACCGTAGCGATTGCTGATCAGTTACATATTAAGCAAAGTCATCGGTTTATGTATAAAAAACGCGAATATACTATATATAGCCATTATTCCCATATGTGTAAGCTACAATTACCTATATCACGAAAAATAAAGACGATCTCGCATTCAAAGAACAAGACAATATCACTCATCATATCGCATCTAAAGGAAAATATTATGTGGGCAAGAAAAGAAATCACTATGTATTAGGACTAGACTGATCTTTTACTGTGAAGTTGGTATGGTTATTGTTTATTATAATATCATTCAAAAGATTTCTTAGTCAAGTACATTTTCTTTTTCACCGTATTTTATTTTTCTAAATAGTGACGAAACTTAGAGGGGACAAGGACAGGTTATGTCGGACTTGCACCGACTAAAATCCCCACGGTTCTCCATCTTCCGCCTATGGCGAAGTCCCGGGAATGTTTTCGCATACTTTCGCAGCTTCGCTAGCGATGCTCACTCCCACAGAGCAGGCCCCTTTCGGGCCTTTCAAGGCCCATACCTTCTCTGTGGTCGGCGGGAAGGAGAACGTGACCCGTCAACCCCATCTCGGGGACTTTTGCGTCGGGTAACGGATGTCCCGAGTCCGTCACCCGAAGTCCCCGTTAAGGCGGCATGAGGCGGTTGTGCGCCGCCCTCCTGCGGCCAGTGCATTTGCGACGGATAGGCTGCTACGAAAGGTCCTCTTCCCTCTCCCGCTCCGCCGCCTCCTTTTGCGACATGACTTCCTCGCAGAAGGAGACCATTGCTTCCCAGGATGTGTCGCCGTCGACCATGGCTTTCACCACAGTCGGTAGCGAGAGATCTGCCCCCATGACCGCCACTAGCTCAGCGCGGTGAGCTGAACACGCCGGACACTCCGCGAGGGTGTGCTGCGAAGTGTCCTCCGGGCTGCCACAGTGGTGGCACTCGGTGGAAGGTTCCCTCCCCAACACGTTTCACAGGTACCTCCCGAAGCACCCGTGCCCCCAGAGAACCTGTGCTAGACGGAACGTCATGGCTCCGTGCCTCCTCTGCACCCAGTCCTCTAAGACCGGGCGGATTGTAAGACGGCCAGCAACCGGGTTCTCCAACCGTTGCCGCCAACTTATGAGGAGTCGGTGACGAAGAGCATTTCTCAGACGTTCCGTTTCCTCCGTGCATAGCTCCACGCCTCGCGCACGCACCTCTGATCTCCGCGGAAAGACCGAGGCCAAGACTTCGGCCTCGAGGTCCCATGGCGGAGTTCCTGCCATTACGCAGGCCGCCTCGTAGGAGACGGTGCGGTATGCTCTGGCGCACCTCGTTGCCATGACCCGCTGCGGCCTCCGCAGCAGAGTCGTGTTGCGGGCATTGAGGTTGCCCACCTATATTGGTGCGCCATACAGCGCCATAGACCGCACCACCCCCGCAAACAAGCGGCGGCAGGTAGAGTCCGGCTTTCCCAAGTTAGGGAGCAATCCGCTGAGAGCGCCAGCGGTGCTCACCAACCTGGGAGACAACCGACTAAAGTGCGCCTCAAAATTCCACCTGCTATCGAGGACGATGCCCAGGTACCGCATCGTCGATTCGACGCCGATGGTCACGCCACCGACCACGATGCATGATCCCGCTGGAGGCGCTCGACGGGGTCCGTGGAAACACTGGGCCTCCGGCTTGCTGAGCGCCACTTCCAAGCCGAGCCGCCTAATGCGCGCCACCACCTGCGAGAAAGCCGCTACCAAGTAAGACTAAGACTAAGGCTTTTCCCTTCCTTTCTTTTTCTTTTAGTATTTTTTTTTCTCTTTGTGCACTAGTATTTTTATACAAAAATATTTATTAATATGTACGTATATTTAAAAAAAAATTGTGGCCTCATTTATATGTGTATTACATCTCCCTCTCTGTTTCTCATCTTTATTAATATTATTATTATTTTATCTTTCTATTCTCTGTTGTTTTTTTTACGCCCCCATATTTATATTCATCTCTGCTCAATCTTATAAAACCGTGAACTATAAAAACACAGTTCTTCCAAAGGTTTATCTTTATGTCAACAATGCGAATGTGAATCTATGCAAGTATGCTACCCTGTTTCGTGGAAAATTAAAAACAAAAACTTTTAAATTTGGAATGTTCTGCCTCTAGCGGTTGCAGTTGCGAGGGGCTGTGCGCCAGCGCGGTTATAAATAAAATACGAACGGAAAAAACAAATCGTCAAACGACACGACTTCCTCGAGCAAACAATGTCACGTCGCTTCAGTTACACAATATCCCGGCTAAAACATTTCACAATTTGACGAGTAGATAGGGCGCGTACGAAACGATAAGACGTGCAACGTGCAGGTAGCGCGGAGCATCGCTCTCTATCACCACAACGCCTACTCTTTGCGTAATAAATGATCAACATATTCGGCCCGCATGTGACGAAAGTTTTTATATTTAAAAAAACTACTGGCGTTTCTATTTTCCAAACAGTATATTATAGATTTAGAAATAGTTTCATAACTAGCTAGTGTTTCGTTAGATATTTCGCATAGTTTTTAGTTTTTGCATACTTAGTGTCATTGTTGCATGTATACCAGAGGTCTTTTATTATCCTGTTGTCAGGACATAATCAGTAAATTTGGACATAGTTCCGTCATGTTATCCGCTTTTTCTCACTCCGATAAAGTATTTGTCAAGAAATTCGTCCCGTACACATAGTTTGACAAATGTCAATATAAACAAATATGATATTTTTTAGTGTAATACGAGTAAATAGTCGTATTACTCTAAAAATATCGTATCTTAAAAATGGTGTCGAATATAGTCAAATAAATTTCTGCTTGGTCTATGAAAATTGTGTATAGAGTTTGTTATCCTATTTCCAATGGTCAATTTATGCGAGTTTGCTGCATGGAATATGAATATTTGAAGTTATGTTGGTTTTGAATTATTGTGAACTGGCACTTGTATATATAAATATGAAATTTTGTTTTGGAACGCAATACATTTAATTATTTTTTTTATATTTTCTTTGATAGACTATTATTTCAAATCACATTTTTTTGTAGCTATGAAGAATAAAATTAAGAGAGTCATGTTGGTTATATTTTTGATTTAGATAAAAACTCTAAAGATTATCTGCTTCTTTCTTTAATAACACATTATTACGTTGCTATAAAATTCTTTTGTTTTAACTTGTTAGAAGTGGACTCTAGTTTTAAAATATCAAAAAGTGCGAAATAGAATCAAGTAATGACAATTTTACGCGAGGAATGTAGAATAAAGAATTCTGTAATAAATTTTACGAAACACGTATGTAACTGGTTAAAAATGTGTTTATAAACCTGGTATTCCGCCTCTAAGTGCTAATTTATATTTAGTAAAAAAAGTTTGCGGCTAAAAGGGGAATATATTTCCGTTACAATAGGCACAGCGGTAGCTTGGGGAATTTTGTTCTAATCTCTTTAGGCCGAGAGGCGTCAGATGTAACTGGTAATAAAATGGCAAAGGCGTTTCATTTTAGTCTTTAAGTACGTCGTATTTTTTTATCGGGAAACGATGAATTTGTCTATTAGCATAAAAATAATTGACATATTTTTGTTTTAAAAATAATTTACGTTAAGTACACAAACATTTATAAGATTAATATAGAAATGTATTTAGAGTGTAGATGTACCATTTTCATAGATATTAACCATAGTCAATAGCATGTTTTTTGTTATTATTGTCTGTGGTGAGATTTCGGAGAGCGCGTATCTAGGTCATGACGCAAAGGTAATTTCGATCATCCATAACGCCTATTTTTTATATCTTTGATTGAAATAGATATTAAATTAGTATTGTGAATTGTTCGAGAACGGGTACAAAATTCTACCGAAGATAATTAGAATTAAATAGAAAAAAACAAATCTACACAGAACTAGACGGAGAAATCAATTATTGCCTATTTTCCTTACCTTAATATGGATTTTTATACAATTTGAAGAGATTTTTTTTATTTAAATACAATATAAAAATAAAAACTATTTTGTCTGTGGTTCATGCTATCTCAATTTCGGATTTTTATTTGTCAATAAAGTTATTTCTCCATTTAACGGTGAAGGTGCTCTCATAAGTATGACTCGCGGATTACAAAACAAGCAAGACTACTGCGCTATAGATATAGATTTCCAGTTTCCTTTTCCAATACGAAGTTTTTATTAATTGAATAGTGCAATGAAGTTTAACTCCTTAATATATCGCCCGACATTAGGACATGAAATAATATGTTATGATAATGAGCAAAATAGCTGTAACTTGCATTATACGATGAAGATAGATTCAAAGCTTCTTAAGTTTAGTGTTTAATTCCAAAACAGTATAGTATCTTGCGAAGTTGAAACAAATTAAATAAAATTGTTATAATAAATTAATTGAAAAACAGTCAAAACATAAATACCACAATAGTTTTAATTTAACAGGATAAGGACATAAACAAATGTTTTTAATACTAATAATAATATAATACAA
This sequence comes from Pharmacophagus antenor, assembly GCA_018245475.1. Lineage (NCBI taxonomy): Eukaryota > Metazoa > Arthropoda > Insecta > Lepidoptera > Papilionidae > Pharmacophagus > Pharmacophagus antenor. The sequence goes on along the minus strand of DWQX01000540.1, from coordinate 28,047 downwards.
TACATGAATAAGAGAAATTATTGTGAATCGCATAGTAAATATTTAGGAATCAATTTAAGGCTCGAAGAATTATCTTAAGTAATTTCCGAACTATCAAACATAGGATAGCCTTAAAATTTTCTTTACATAAATTTTTTGAAACTCTTGCAATCTATTGTTACCATATGTGATAATTTTGGTAAATAGCATAGATTACGAACAGAATTACTGGGAATTATCGAAGAGGAAATGTATAATAAAGAAATTTTTGTTGCCGTTAACTTTATATGGCTCTTATGCAAGCAAGACATGAAGTGCTGACATAACTTTCTTAAAGAGTTAATTTTAATGTGAGTGATGTTGGCTGAATGCACAAGGGTTCATAAAAGTAAGTAGTTCCTTCCGTTGTGCTTCCGAAATGCATCCGGACGTGCTGCTGTTATATTGATGAGCACTATCGCTCCTATAGCGACACATACTTTTTAATAGTCATCGCATACGTCTTCTTTCGAGTAAATTCTTATATATACTAAGTTCTGACTGCCTACGGGGTGCAGTGGTTTACCACTTTCCTTGTAAAGTGGAGAATTCGGATTCGAACCCTGTCCATAAAAGCAGCGCATTCTGAATGGTGGTAGGGTTTTTCGTAACCGCCTGGCTAGCTATCACCGTTATTATAATAATAATGTATATAAACCATTGTGCAACAGTAACATAAAGTTCTATGTCTAAAACATAAGTTCGATTGTAAAACGAATAAATTTGTCATTAATTAGTGTTTGCGTAATGTCGTCGAGTTCTATATTCAAATGATCTTAAAAATTGCGACATGTAGATATTGATGTATATTTTATTACGTATGATTATATCTGTCAATATTTGCCGCGACCTGTGGAAAGGCATAGTTTTTATCGACACGTACGTGACTGTAATGTTAAGTGCAATTTAACCATCGACCTATGATATTGAATGTATTGTTTATTATTTCACCTTTATGACTTAGATAGCTTCAGCTTCTTTTCGGTTTACCTGTAATGAAACAATTAAATAATTATTAAAACACTTAGAACAAGACATTATAATTTATGATTAAATCAGACGTTCTGTCTTAGATGTTAAACAAAAAAGATAATTTATTTAAATAATTTTACTGGGAAAATATTTTAATTTCAAAAGTTTAATGGGAGGATTTTAGGCTTGCTCAATTATAACTTCGATATCTATTAAAAGCGTGTTGAAAGGGCTTGCCTAAGTTCGATAAAGTTAACGTGAAATGGCAGATATCTAGAGTATTTAATATAATATAAGTTAATAAATAAATGTTAAAAGATTGTTCGATATGGATTGTCCACTTAAGTGGACAAATATTAAGTCGATTTTGTTCTTAATAGTAACTGTAAGAAATTTTGAATTATTTCCTTTAATGGTCTACGAATTACCTTAAACTTAAATTAAATAAATTTTATGTTGCAGGTTAATCGAGCATTAAGTGAAAACACGAGGCCAGGAGCACCTTCTTCAATCGGACAAACGGAGTATACTAAAGAGACTACAAGTGCAAGTAATTCTTCTCCGACACCACAATTACTTAATACGTTACTGACGATAGCTGCTGCGAACGGAGTTCTCCCGGATTTATTACCGAAAATACAACCACTAGGAATAACCTCACTAGAGACTCTCGTGGCTCAAGAAGTACCAAAGACAGTCACTGTGCCAATAACACAACAACCAACACAAATATATCAACATGAACCGGTTCCTGCAGCTGCACAACCTATGGTTTCACAACCCTATGCAAACAGCGTAACTCCGTCTAATTTACCCAATACATATACAACGGCGACGTCTTCACTTCCAGTGCAACCGCTTGTTATAACACCAGGTCTTAAACAAGCCACTCAACATAATAACCCATACATTCCTCAATTATCCGAAACGGTGCAAACACTATCACAAATGCAAGCGCTTACTCAACCTATGGAAGAAACTAAGACTTCAACAACACCGAACAAGCTTACAGTAAACGTACCATTTGAAAATACCAAGAGACAAGATTCTGTAGTAGTGTGTGATAATTCTATCTTAACTACACAGAGTGGTCAATCTTTTCCAATTAACCTACAAATAACAATACCACCACCCAATGTGGAAGCGCCACGAATTACATTTATAAATGCAGCGTTACCCACCGATACAATACCAAATGAAAGTTCTACGTCAAAATTATTAGATCCGTTTCCCTATTCTAATTGGTATCCATACGGATACGTCACTCCGATTCCACCACAGAATATTATTGTAAAAAAAAAGAAATCGTGGCTCAATGATTTGTTGCCCTATATTCTTTTTTCGATGATAAACAATGATCATAAACATTGCAATAATGATGGACGCTGTTGTTGTTCATGTAATTCTGGTAGGAGAAATACACCTGTTCCGTATCCAATACCGATACCAACAAACAACCCGATAATAAATATAGGATGTTCAACTTTATCTCGTAAAGGAGGCCATAAAAATGATGACGATGACAACAATGACGACTGGTTTGTTTATAGTCTATGAATCGAGATTCCTCAGAAGTTTGTAAACATCAATTACATGGAATGCTCAGCACTGTACTATTAAGTTATTTATTGTAGTAACATATTTTTTTAGTAATAATTATAATTAACTAAATTGTTATCGATTTATTAATATGTGGTGTAATGTAAATACTGTTAATAATTACATTTAGGTATTTGGAAAGTTTAAACCGTATTGTAACTGGAACTGTAAAACAAGTTACTTTAATCATAAACATAACAGAGCTAAATGATGAAATACATTTATAAAATTTTCAAATATCAGGTAACCCATATAACAACTACAGCAAAATCCTTTGATTTTAATTAATGTCAAATTCATAAAGGTATAAAACATTATTAAAATGTAGAAAATATTTATTGTATTTTTTTTACTGTAGGGCAAAATAGTGACTTAAATAAATTGCATTATTTTTTTATTTTTTTCAAATGAATCTCCTTTTTCAAATTTCAATAATTTCAAGTTAAAATATTTGAAACATATAATTATGAATAGTGAATATACCTGTAAATTAATTTAAAATACCTCATTAGTAACGCAACGTTTTATCTATCTAAAATACATTATTATAAATAGATCTCTTTAAATTTCTCTTTCAACGTTAAATTCGCCGATTTCTATGTATATAGTCTTAATTATAAGCACCATTTGAGAGCTAAGTAATTGTAGAAGGCGCACAATCTAAGGTGTACATTTTATCGTACTGAAATTACGTATCAATCATAAAATCCTATTAATCTCCACGTGAGATAATGATATGTAAACATAGTGTAATGGTTTAGATTAGATAAAAACTTTTACCGTTACGTAATATTTTCAAGTATATTACAGAACGTTAGAGATTTAAAATATTTATATTTCCTAAGTACTTGTGATAACACTTATTTCTGATGATGATTCACTCTCTTGAATATCTATTTTTATTTTAGAGTAGCGTAATATATTGTAACTATGCAAAATTTATTCGTGATAGTTTTCACTATATTTGTAGTACTCTTTCACAATATCGACGTAAGTTTCATGATGTTTTTAAGAATGCACTTAGTATATTGTATTATTTAAAAATTTCTCTTAGTTACCTCACCTTTGACTATTTTTAGGAGATATCGACGCAAGCCATAGTACCCATTGGATATGGATCATCGCCGATGATGTATTCGCAGAATGATGACGATCTGGGTATGCTACTGACAATTTTACTACTTGCAGGAAGAAATAGGAATTGCAATGGTAGACACGGGCAAACGTGTAATTGTTGTAATTGTTGTAATTGCGGAGAAAACTCTCAAAGCATTCCCATACCATATCCTATTCCATTTCCAACTAATAACCCCATAGTCAATCGACGAGATCAGTTTTACGACGAAAGCAGTGATGATGATGATGACGATGAAGATGAACATGATCGCGATAAATATAGCGAGTCATCAGCTAATTCTATTAAAGAAGAGAAAAGCAAAGTGATTAGACCGGAGCATATATCCGGAGCTGATAATTCTGTGACTATAGTACATGAAGTAGAAGAAGAAGTGAAGACCGATTCGAAACCCAAGAATTATTAAATTAACGCCAATTTGGTGTCGAGCAGTAGAATGATAAGTGTCGGTTTAATCTGTAACCTGTGTAGTAAAATCTGATGACCAATAAAGTATTAATATTTATTAATTAAATATTGTTATCACTTACAGTGGTACCTAATTATTATTATTTATATTACAACAAAGCTAACCTGTAATTCCCCGCCGACGACAATAAAGAGATTCCTTATTCGTGGCATTTACTGTTATATACTCGTATATGATGCATAACTTTTTATAGAGTAATAAATTTTTAATATTTTTATTTAAAAAAGATGTTTCTAATATACTCACACAAAATAGTATAGAAAGAAAATAATACGTTGATAAAAGAATATTGTATAAGACAAATAAACCTTTTCGTGAATTAAATTACTATTTATCCTACTAAGTTTCAGTACGATTATTTAATAGTTGGATCTCCAAAAATTGTAACATTAATCGTAAAAGGAGAATTGCGATATTTCTCAAATATACAATGAAGTAAGTTATAAGTGAACTATTGACTACTTTTACAAAATTGGTCTGGTTTTTGGTAACTTTATAACTTTACAGTATGAAGTGCAATACGAGTATATACAACATTTGAGAATATGTCTATGATGTTTACATAAAACGTTAATAAATTATTCCTGCTGCTAAATTTTAAAGTATAAAGCCGTTTGCAGGTTCAGGCTTTATACTATAGATGTTTATTATTTACTCTTACATTCAATACATATTTGCCCCTTATCTGAAGAGTTATTATATCAGTTTTCTGTTCAATCAATAGCAGCAATTGTTACATAAATACACAACAAATTTTACAGTAAATTAGTAAATTGTTTTATGAAATAAAAATTTACATATACTCTTTTTATACGTAATAGAATAGAATACAAATCGTTGAGTGAGTCATATTTGTCAAACTTACCTAGAAGTTGACAGAGAAAAAGTATAATGTCGCAACATATACTACACTGGCTAATGTATTATTGAGCATATCGTATTAAAGCAACACAATTTAATCACAACCTATTGCTCTATAACTTGGAAATGCATTTCGATAATTTCATAGATTTGCAGTTTTCTTTTTGATTGTGATTTTGCTATCGTAAATAAATGTAACCAATACCAAACCAAACATTGATTGCTCTAGAGTGCGTAGTTTTTTACAACTGTGCTTGGGCTTGCACTATTTTAATGGAAGCATGCAACATAATGCAGTGTGACCATTAATAAAAATAATATAACAGATTCTACACATTTTACTTCCTCCGTAATACAGTCAAGTAAGTATGTGTAATATGTTTAGTAGACTATATGTAACTGTTTAGCGCTTAAACGGCAACAAAAGTAATATATTACTGCAATGTATACAATACATATTATATTCTAATCTCATAACTCTAAATTCATTATGAAAATATTCATGCGTGTTTTTACATCTGACAGTTAATATATAGTACATAATACATATTTATTTTTGGTAATACCTGTTTAGAAATCATTATAAGTCAATAGAAATTAAAAAAAAAACACGACATTTAATTTACATACATTTAACAATTATTATAGCAAGGTACGTTTGATTTTAAAATTATTCGAATTAAGTTATTAAATATTTTATCATGTCATAGCGATATGAAGATAACTTTGTTATGAGTTTATTACTAACAGTAATTATGCAACACTTAAAACGAATACGAAGAACTAACTTTAGAAACGTGACGAAAGTATTTAGAATTATATGAAGTAATAGATAACACAATCTTTTAAGACAGATAACAGGAAGATATATAATATATGGTACATATTTCAAAATGCTCATTTATCTTAACTATGGCACGGGCCAGAATTTTTATAACGCTTTATATTTTTATACAGGTAATAATTTAAATATGTTGATAGTAATATATTTTTTTTGGTTATATTTATTATTGTTTCTTATATTATTTTAGGCGGGCAACAGGCTGCGATGTAGTGTGGTAGCAAATACATTGACTCCTAAACAAGTAGCGCAAAGTAATGTCGCATTCAACACACAGAATACAAATCAAAATTTTGATTCTGTTAAATATAATACACAAACGCAACAAAATGCGAGGACAACGTCAACTCCACAACAAAGTTTAAATTTGCATCTAGGCAATATACCGATGCAAACGTTCAACGTTCAACAACCGGGAAATCATCAACATCAAGGAAGTGTTCAATCCGTGAATTGTCAAACTGTCAACCCAGCCATTCACCTTCAACAAGTACCACAACATTTTAATATGAAACAGGATGTGCCTCAGCAAACTTTACCACATTCTGTTAATTTACATCAAGCTACCATAGTTCCCATTAATTCACCATCACCACCAAATGTTAACGTTGTACAACAATCAGCCGGTTCGCAACAGTCTCTTCCTGTACAGGGTCTTAATTTACAACAACTTACTTATACCGTTAATAACCCACAACAACCTGCTCAAGTGCAAAGTGTTAATTTTCAACAACAAACTTCCCCACAGTCTATCAGTTTACAACAGCCTGTTCTTGTACAACCGGTAAATTTTCAGCAACAAATTTTACCACAAGATAACAACTTGCACCAACAATCTGTTCAAAATTCTGGTGGTCTGACACTTCAATCTGCACCCCTAGTAACTACTGCTTCTTCAACACCTATTATCATACAACAATCACCGATTGTTCAACCGTTAAATTACCAACAATCCGCACAAAAATTCGATCTAACCGGTTCGGTTCCATTGCAACAGAATCAGATTCCATCATCAATATCACCATTGCAACAGTTTCAAAGTTCACAACAGTTACCTCGGGAACAATTCGATTCAGAACAAATTCCTATTAATAATATTGGCGGTTGTCAAGTAATTTCTTATCAAAAACCATGTCATCAGAATCCAGAAATCACAACAAATTTGCCTGTGCCATTGCAATTATCGACATTGCCTTTAAACTCCAATCCAACTATAGTAGCTGCGGAACCTGCAGTACTGTCTAATGCTAATACAGCTAAACAATCCTTTGATTACATCTATCTTTTGACACCTCAGAATTATTTGACTTCTTTACCATATTCACCCATAGTCGTAACTGAAAACTTGCAACCTACTTTATCTACCTCCACAATTGTGCCAGTAATGACAAATACTAATATAATCCCTTCCTCATTTATTAATCAAGTAAACAGCAATAATAATCAGATTTCCGAAATAGCAGAAAATTGGACTTCTTCATCCCGACTACCAGACTTTGGAATGTTTACTGGATTACAAGAACAATTTCCTATTGCATCTATGTTACAGCAATCCACTTCACCTATTCAATCAGCAGTACTGTCATCTATTTTGTCTGCTATTCAAAATCCTTCCATTTCGTCTCCGTACGTCATGTCATCAAATTACCCAGTGCAAACTATTTTCACTTCTCATAGTAATTCTCAGGGTTCAAAGTTAAATCTCAAATGTTTACTTCCACTGTTAATAGACTTGCTACAAGAGAAATATACAAATCATGGATGTCAGTGCAATTGTTGTAATTGTCAATGTTCGCCTAACCATAATAATTTGTCTGAGCTACAGATGTCTACAGAATGTTTATACGGAGTGGAAGAAAATATAACTAAAGATAATTTAAAACAAAATGACGTATCTGCAGTAATAGAAGAAACTCATGTTAATTCCAGACAACGTAAAGAAGAAAATTATAATCGAAATGTTATCCCTGATGACAGCACAGAAGTTGATGATACGGAAAACTCAAGTTGCGAAGATGAGGACGAAAACGATGTTGCCGAAGACAGTGGTGAAGAAAACGATACTCGTATAAATAATACCCACTAAAACGGTTGTTTTCAAATTTCAATTATTAACTATTTATTTAAATAACATGCACGTTTGTATTACAGTTTAAGTATAATAAATTAATAAAGTAATTTTTACCACATAATTACTTACCGCATGTTTCCTTAATAGAAAATACTCTTGATACTTGGACAAAGGAATTTAAACTTTTTAGTTCAAATCCATTGTCTTTTATTAAACGGTAAAATAATGTGTATGTGTAATATTTAACACCTGCACTTGACAATGCCCAATAGCTATCAAAAATAGAAACTTTGTTCCTATAGTCGACAACGGCATCTGCACAATGGTAAATGATAATTAGGTATATAAAACAGGGATGATTACTTATTACTCAATAGTTAATAAACATGAGTGCTCTAAAATGGATCCTTTTTTTCATATCTGCTGTTGCAGTTAATGTAAGTACATTACGTTCGATACAACAACTACAAATAATTATAAACAATTATTACAATATAATTGTGACTCACGACTACAAAAACATCTGTTCGATTTCAAGTCACCTTCTTTTTTAGAAGTATTTCTATTTTTGTAATAATTTATATTTTGAAGCGTGTACATAGATTTGATAACATAAGATTAGTAGGTAAAATAAAAGCAAATTTTATCTTCTTTTTAAACTTTGTGAAAAATTAACACTTTTTTATCTAGGAAAGTAGAACATATTGTATATTTGATAATTATAATTCAGATTATTTAAATTCAGGTTATTTCAAAATACCTTAAATCATTATACACGTATATATTTAATTATAAATCAATTAAATGATTTATAATTTTTTTTAGATATGAAATACCTCTTAAAAAGAGTTATAAACTGGAAATTTAATATACAATGAAAATAAATTATATGAGAAATAAAAGAGTAATAATATTGTAGGTAATTCTATTGATTTAAAATTAATACATTCTTAAAGGGTTTTTTTTTTCATTTTAAATATTTCTATTTAAATACTTGATTTTAAAAGAGTTTCGGAGATGGTTCCCCAAGCCATAGACAAGACGGATTCTCGGCACTTTAATATAACTTTCCTTAATTTTACCTAAAAGATTACAGAAGCTCGTGTGTGCAGCTATGGTGGAGAGTACGTTACTGGGTGTGGCATTACAACCCCTCCGATAGCCGCCTCATACCCACAAACGATCGTGGTGATAAAAGATGACAACCCCATAAACAAGATTTTGCCATTCCTGCTTCTAATGATGAGCTCATGAAATTTAAATAAATATATATACTACAAGTCAAAGAATTAAATTATCACTAATATTACTTAATTTCTTTTTTTTTGTATAAGTGTTCGATTGAAACTGTTTTGTGATCTTTTTTCGTGTGTTGATATAACATAGCTATAGACTACTTCGGAACTTTCAGCTTAAACACATATATATTTCAACCTAATCTAATTGAATATAAAAGGAAACAATGTAATTCTATCAATAACCAAAAGTTAATACAAGGGAATCCAGGATCCTTTTACACCAGCACTTCTATCGCTTATATTTAAAATTTTATATTAATAAGTAAATAAATTTGTTCGAAGAAAGTTCGTTAATTCTTGAAATCACATTAACAGTTGTGGTTTCAAGAATTAACGAACTTTTTTGTTAAATAATTACAGATAGATGTAGAAAGAATACGTACTTCTTAAGTAAATTAATTTATATTTTTATCTTTCTATGTGATACAACCAACGAAAAAAAAAATATTAAATTAGTCGAGACAAAATAACTTAGATATGGTTGATAAAAAAACATACGATTTTCTACTCACTTAAATAATTTTCCCATAAAATTTCATATTTCTTAAAAGAGAAACAAATATCTTTCGGTTGAAACATTTTAACAAATCTCAAAGCGATACGTAAATAATATCATACGATTGCAACTTACGTAAGTTTGTATTGTCTAATAATTACATCAAAAGTGATACGATAAATTTGATTATATATAAATAAACCACTGACTATTTACGTACAATTTTCAAAATGTCTTCGGTTTGGTGGTTGAGTTCCTTTGTGCTCCTTGGATTAATTAATGTAAGATGTGAGGCTTTTTAATTTATTAGATTTAATATTACGTTCATAGACCAGCTTTGTATATTTATAATATGTATATAGACTTTAATTATACCTGCACTTTTGACGCTGGCAGTATTTACGAACTTTAAATTTTTTCATATTTCAAATATTAATTCAACATTAGAGACTATTTTCAAAATTAAATGTGGCTTAAACCATTTTATGATATCTGTAAGTAACTGGACCTAATATATTTCTAACTTAATTATTATTAAACATTATACATGGTTTTTAAGGAGCAAGTATTTGGTCAGTATAGTGGTTGGTACGGGCAGCAACAAATGTCCTGCTATGGAAACCCAGTTGTTATAAGACAAGACTCAGATGACGACGGTTTGAGAAGTATATTACCACTGCTTCTACTACTGTTGACTGATAACAATGGTGGGCGGTTTGGAGGCAGAGTTATGGGGGGATGCAATTGCGGCAGTTGTTGTGGATGTAGTGGCGGAGGGGGCTGTAGTAATGGTTGCAGCGGTGGGTGCTATAGCGAATTCTGCAGTGGATGTAATAACGGCGGTAGCGCAATACCAATACCTTATCCTATACCAATACCCGTTAATTGTCCTATAATAACTTAAGTCTTTTCGGTGATACAAATTAGGCACACTTGTTATTTTCATCTTTTAATTTGTTGTAACTTATTACATAAACATATATCTTAAGTATTTCTTTAATAAAAAAAGTTTTGGTTTTGTGTTTCTTTTATTTTTTTAATACGTTTTAGTTAGTTTTTAATGTGTCGAGATAATAATAAATATTTAAATAGTGGTAGACTCACACTGAAAGTGTGCAATCATTTAGAACGTAATAAAATATTCTAGTAGTATTTTTTTAAAATAGTAGTACTTAAATTATGTTTAAATCGAAATAGTACAAATATAAATACACTTCTATATAATATGGGTGTAAACAAAGCAAGTTACCTTTACAATTGTTAAATAGTATTTCTTTCCCCAAAACAATACGTGCTTCGAAAGACACAAAATATTACGACAATTAACCCAATTACCCATTTTCTTTTGAAACCGCTAGTATATAAAAGAACTGCAATAAATGTTTTGTCAATTGACAAACAAAATGGTTTCTCAGAATTTATTGGCGTTAATCACGCTCCTGTTTCTTATCAAGGTAGGAGTGCACTGCTATGAATTATAAAACTGAAGTTAATATTATAATATATATGCCGTGAATGATGTTTCAGATTTACAGTATTCATGCACAATGCCACGTGGAATATATGACACAGCCTTGCACAACGCCAACAACATTAAGTGCAGCATCATATGTACAACCTGTTAGCCAATTTGTAATGCCAGCAGTCATACAACCAATCCAATCTGATCCCTATATGGGATTAATTCCACCCAGCATTCCCGACTATTCCAAATTTTACAATCCTATATCTCCTGTCGGTGCAATGCCTCCCATCATATTTGATAATAGTAATGACAGCGATGGCCTGGATAATCTGCTGTACTTTCTGCTTTTTGCATTGAAGAATAAAAGAAACAACGGATTCAGACGCAACAATGGAGGATGCAGTTGTGGGGGAGGATGCAATTCTTACAGTGGAAATAGTTGCAATTGTGGCAATTGTAATAACTGCGGCGGTTACGGTATGTCCGTGGGATGCAGTAGCAACAATGGCTGCAGTAACTGCAGCGCTTTTACCAATGGTGGGGTCTGTGGAAATTGCGGTGGTTGTGAAAAATGCTGTACATGTAGAAAATATGGTGGATCCGGAAATTGTGGATCATGCAACAGCGGTACTAATGGTTGTAGCAGTCTTAGTAACAGCATTAATAGTTTCCCATGTGGAAGCAATTGCATTTTTATACCATTTCCAATAGCAATACCCATCGGCAATGCTTTTCAAAGCAATAATGGGAGTGGTTGTCCTATACATGGTATTGAAACATGTGGATGTTGCGATGACTGTCAAGCAAGCAATGCTCAGTGTCCAAATGAAATTAATCTCATCTTTCGAACAGATTGTTAATTAATATATAATGTTAAATAATAAAGTTAATTAAGAAAACAATATCCTTGTTTTATTTATACTCACTCAATCACCATTTTAAATAAAACTTGCATAAGAAATTATTCCAAGTATGAATTACAAAACCGACTAGAAATTCTTACAACTTATACTATAGAAAATAAAACCTCCGATTGGGAAATTGTAATTTCTAAACACGGACGTGTTTGTTTTCAATGATTAGTTACAAAATATTTGTATTGCACATATATAATTTAGATCACTGTGAAAATGTTATAAAGGTGGCAAAAAATTGATTTTGTTTTAATTTTCACTCCTGACTTATTAAGCGGCTGAATATGTTTTTAATTAAAACACCTACAATTTTCATAGTGTTGGAACTTTTACAGGTAAGATACTTTCGATATATATATATATATATATATACCAAATTCAACATCGTAACACTGCATCTAACTTTTTCAGCTACAGTCCGTTTATAGTCAATGGGAAGGTTACAATACACCTCCATGCTACTACAATTCGTATTCACATTCAGGATACCCGTACCCTTATTCTCAGCACGAAGGATATGATTCTACAACATACGGTCAAACTGCATACCCATATGGAGCATATGTAATTACCGGTTTTAATGAAAATTATGGACACAATGATAACTACGATTTATCTTTATTCGAATCGAAACAACCAATAATAATTGTAGTAGAAAATAAACAAAAGCATGACGAGTTTTGTTTCGATGATCTTGTATCACTATCTCTTGATCTAGTAAAGAAACTGCCAAAAGATACTTTTGCTTCGTATCCCTCAACATGGTGTAACAGTGATTGCTGTGAAACAAAAAATAGTGGACGTTTTGAATTCTACTCCGAATGTAATTGTGGTCCATGTAATGATTGTAGCTCTTGCAATAAGAAAAGCTATAAAAATAAGTCTAGTTGCAAATCTGAATGCGGTTGTCACAGTTGTAACAGCGATTGTTGTCGCAACTGCGGAAATTGTAAACACATAATGATTTGTGAATGTTATTAATGTAATTGTTATATCAATAAAAATCACTTTCAATATATTGATATTTTTTATTTTTTTATTCATTGTATATTAGATTTTGTTAAGTACTATCATTTAAAAGTTTGTACCTTTGTACCGATATTCCTAAACAAAAATATATTTTATTATTATACTTTCTTTAAATAGAAAAACAAACAAATAGTTTAAAATAGTTCCATTCCATCTACTTAATTTTTAGGTAGTTTTGTTATAAAACATATATAGTGATTATAATCTTTTCTTTAATGTATTAATGTATAAAGCATTGTGTAGCCATAGTATATGCATTAGTAAATATTGTGTTCATATACTTTAAGACCTCCCCATTTTGTGCATATGTATTGCTTTAAACACCCAATAGAGGAACTAAAACACATTAAATTTTAAAACGAAAATTTTTATTAAATCATTGAATATGATAAATTAGATTAAAGTTTAATTATTCTCCTCATCTCTAATATCTTCGAAATAGGTTAAATCCGTACGTGCCCTAATTCTTATATACATAATATTACGAAATATTATTGTTGAACATAAAGACTGTTCGATATCAATTACAATAAAAGGGCTAGCTTCAAACCCAAGGTATACCATAGACATAATGGCAGCAACAAAACTGGCGGTTCTGTTTACTTTGCTATACGTAGTTAACAAGGTAAGCCTTCTTATAAATATTATCTCGGAATAAATTTAAGAAAATCGAATTCAAAAAGAAAAAATATACATATCCTTAGTTTACTGAGATATTTGTACAAATTTAAAATTTTATTTATTTATTGACAAAGTTTGTTGTAATTATTCGAGTTTCACCTTGATATAATTAATTTTCCAGATCCAAATGATCACAGCCCAAGCCATATGTGGTGGCGGATGTTCAGGGTACGGAATTTGTGGAGGTGTTTATCCCACTATAGTTGATAACATTGATAATAATGATCCTTTAGATATTATACTTCCGGTATTACTTCTCGCTATATGCAATAGAGCTGGAGGTAATGGACCTGTATCTTCAAATGCCTTAAATATAGGCATGACTGAAACTATGGTAGCTTCTACAAACGGATGTTGTGGTGGTTTGAGCGGTGGATATAATGGTGGATGTGGAGGGTCATGTAATGGTGCATGTAATGGGTGCTGTAATGGGATCGGATGTACAAACACTTTAGTTGCCGAAAAGTCAGCTGGATTGTCGAATCCATGTTGCGGCAATTGTGGATGCTGCTAGAAATGTCGTGTTATGAACATAGTTTGGTTACAAGATTACGAAATAAATTCATGGACTATTACACTTTTTAATAAACATACTTGTGCATATAAAATTAACTGCAGTTCAAATTAATATTATTGCATCCTTTTATGGAATCTATGGATATGATAACATAAGTTGAAATTTAAATTAATTTTATACTGTGAGTAAAAACTGAGTTTTAAGAATCCAAATAAATTATAGATAAGGTAAAACAATTACAACAAATTTTACAGGATACAATAGATAAGATTAAAATGTACTACAATGTTATCATCACATACTTTATAGACGTTATGAAATCTTATAATACGATTTAATATAAAGTGTAATATTTTTAATATTTAGTGTAAAAATTTAATAACATTTTCATTGTAACCATTTATTAAATGTGAGTAAAGAATTATTCAATATTTAACAAGGTAAAAAATGATAACAAAATGGCTACTAGTGTTTATTTTTTGCAAAGTAAGTTTACATATTTTATTCTGCGGTGTATAAAAATTATCGCTTATATTACCTTATTATTACAATATTGGTTAACTTTTCTTTACAGAATGTAGACAGCCTTAGTTCTTACACAGAATCGTGGGATATTACTGAAAACACCAGAACAATTAGACCTTCAAAATCATACATGTCGAATTCTTTTTTATCTACTAATGAAATGTCTGATAGTAATTTTCCCAATGTAATCTATCCAACTAGTATTTTGGATGTTAGAGAGCCTTTTTACTTTACAAAAAATGGATTTGATGACTTACTTACACCGTTTTCCGATGATGTTAAAAAGTCTTACAAAGCACTAAAATCGGAAAAAGAAGTAAAGAATAGTTTTTCTAGTCATAAAGTACAATCAAAAAAAGATATGAAAATTAGTAATATAAATTTAGAAATGCCAATTCTTAATGTAAATAATATTAACAACAGCAAAATTATTAATTTAGGTAATGAAACGATCCTACAGAGTAGTCCTAAATTTGAAAATGTCACATTAAGTTTTGATATACTAAATATAAAAAATGACGCCGGGTTTACAGATATATTACAGGAGTTGGATAATATAACCAACGACATAGATTTGCAAGAAACATCTACGGAAAGTACGCAGCCTTTAGAAATGACAAACAGTGCTGTACAATACACACGAGATAATATAACCAGCGGGGAATGCTTTCAATCGGAAATGTTTTTAAAAAACGGTGACAAATGTGTTACTTTAAAATCGTTTAGCGAAAGTGAATTAAAAGATAATTTCGAAATTGTGGTTGTAAATGAAGATTGGAATTGTAATCCCATTTCAAATATGTCAGAAATTTCTGTCGTTTCAGATTGGAACAAAAATAAAAATGAAACGCTTATAGACGAATTAGATTTCTTTATAGATGATAACTTTAATATTTCCAAAATGAAGTTTTTAAAGAAGTTACTAAATGCGAAAGCTAATTATCGTTTAATCTTAAATATTTTGCAAAATGTTAACGGCAGCAACGATATTTTCTTAAATAATACTTTCATAGCTAATGATACACTGTTTAATGGCAGAAAGTTGAAGAATGAAGATCACCTCATAGGTAATACATCGCTGTTGTCTTATGGAATAGAAAATTATGGTGACAATTTAAATAACACAGTAACATTGAATAAGGATTTCGTTTTACAAGAGAACAATTATATTTTTCTTAATGATAACTTTAACAGAAGCTTAACAGAATGCAAAACAGAAGCTGCCCTCTGCAGTAATAAATACAAAATTGAAATACGTGGTATTAACGAAAAAGTTGAAAAAGATTCTATTGTAACAATAGGTAACAAATCGAATGAAATCATTCATAGAACACCTCACAATACTACGGATTCATCAGAAATATTTTTTGAATTATCCTTAAACACATCTAATGTGTTAAATGAAACAATTTTAAACGATAATACTGTATTAGATATTATAGATATTATTTACGATTATCCTGAGGAATCACATGTTAAGTCATGTGCTAGTTCTATATCTACTTTTGACGGATTTAAAAGTAACAAAAATCCATTTTCTATTCTTTTCGACCGTTTTCCATCTTCGTCTATTTCTGATTCGTGATTAATAGTACATTATTTATTTAAAAATACAGTTAAAGTGCATTTTAAACTGATCTATAAAAAGTTTTGTAATAATGTAAGTAAAATATGTTTCTCCATTGCAAGTTTCTAGTTTTATTCGAAAAATATTGGTATATTAGTATGATTTTAAATCTTGAATTAACTTACATTGTGAGTATAATATTAAATAATCTCAAAATACAAATTACTAATATTACTATTTTTGATAATAATCGAATTTTGTTTACTATAAAATATAGAAATGGTTTGAATTATACATTCATATTGTGATTAAATATTTATTTATGATTTCAATACTTGAAAACCAGTAAGGTAGAATTAATCGAATGTAATTAGATTTACATGTACATTAATTATAATTTTATTGCTTATCTTTAAAAAATATTCTTCTAGGATTTCTAGCATAATGAACTGGAATTTTTCGTAATATAACATTTACGCAATAATTTTTAGGTAACATTATTAATAGATGTTTGTTGATAACAATTGGTTTTAATACAAATTTATCACGTATATATCGATGAAATTCATCGTAATAGAATATATACCGTAAGCGCGTTAATAAATAGGTAAAGTAGTATGGGTCTTCGTGAAAAAGTAGCATTGTTAATCATGGTCATACTCTTTGTTCAGGTAAGTTGTTTAAATTTTTTAATATTATGTATGACTGTGGTTAAATTTTTAATTGCATTTTAACTTCATTTAATCATTTTAAGAAATGCCCCATATTATATCTTTACAGTTAATGTATGGAGAATGTGATCCAAAAACTAATAAATTTAAAGTTTCTCACAAATCAAGACAAAGTAAATTAAAAAAACGTGGTAAAACAATACAGAAATCCATCACAAGGGATAATGACGTTACCCGACGTTTTAATTTTCCTGAGGTAGAATACTCCTTACCGATATCACAAACCTTCTCATCACTTAGCAAACAGAACATTGATTTGCATTGCAGCCAAATATCACAATCACCTCAGAGTCTTTCGAAATTGGACACTCCAAAAAAAACTAAAAGTAACAAATCGAAAACTAATCGTAAAAATAATAGAAAGGACAGGATTATCAAAAAAATATCCCAAATTCCATTTACAGAAATTGTGGCAGCACCTAACTCTGTAGGTTCAAACTATAAAGATTTCTTCCCATCAGTTGATTATCCTGTTGATGTATCTGAATTATGGATTCCTCATTATTGGAATCGAGTTCACCAGTTTCAGCCAGAATTAAAGTTTAATGTCAAAGATATAAGCATTAACACAAAAGCAACACAAGAAATATCTACATTTCCTATAGGATCAAAAAAGGATGCTGTTGTAAAAAAAAATATAAATTCAGTTACCAACACGGGAACGTTAAGTAATATAGCAAATGAAAGTAAACAAGAAGTTTTGATAAATTTGGACTCGAAAAATTGCATTCATCAAACTGCTAATAAAAAAGCTTCAGTAAATAATAATAAAAATGAAACATTTTCATCAGTTGTACAAGGCAATGACTTTAAAACTTTACCAAATTCGGACGAACTAAGCAATTCAGTGTACTCAACAAATAACCTAAATATGATTAAAGATTCGGCAGTGATTACACAAACTACTTCTCCATTATCCATTGTAACTCCTTCGTATTGCAACGAACCTGTTACATTTACTATGTCACATTTTATTTCACCACTTACAACAGTAACTCCTAAATCTATATCTGCTAGTGAAAATATCTGTAATAGTAAAGATATACAAATAAATCCCTCTGTCGAAAGCGATAAACTAAATTCCGACGTGGCAGATGAAATGGGTTACACAATAATGTATCCCGAAATATTTGGTTCTTTAAGTACTTCTACAACAACACCTCTGCTTCTCAATAACATAGATATGTGGATGTATCCGGAACTAGATAATCATACTTTAAACACATATTCTGATGAAGTGGATCAATGTTATATACTAGTTCCGTAAAAATGTGATAGCTAATATTCATCTCCTTTAAATAGACATAAGTTATCATAGTTAAATTATTATTTGTTATATTCAAAACTCAATATATAATGTATGTAAGATAAAAAATTAGCGTAACAGAAATAAAGTTTTACAAAAATATTAATGTTTTTAATTATAATGTGGACTTTTAAAACACATTTAATTAATGTATAAGAGTTATTCGAACGACCGGCTAGCATACTAAACTTATTGATGTTCTCTATTAATTCAATCACTATAGAGTTAAATCGTATACATTTGAATGGATTAAAACATGCTAAGACAAAAGTATACGCGGAAATTCTCTATGACAAAAACTTTTTCATGTTACAGTACAACAGATCGTTTACCTGATCAGCAAATACGTCCTTTCTTATTATGTATGTCTATAACGATATTCTCAAATAATAACCGAAATTAAGTAAACTTAAAAAAGAAAAACCTTTAACAGTAATTGACACGTTCAAAAACTCGTGTATTTCCACGTTTACAAACGTATTTTTTTCAACCCTGACAAGAACCTTTACTTGTCAATTTGTTAATGTAATATGAAGAAAGTTAAATATAGGCCATCATTGAAAAGCCGTCCACTGTACCTAATTTTTAAAGCTGTTCTAAATACTTTAAATAGCATACGGAAAACAAACAGCAATGTATGGTTTCGTTCTTCTATAAAGTTTAGTTTTTATATTTTTGCACTTTATGGGAATCGCCGTTCAAGTTTTTTTTTTATATGTAAAGTAATTAAATAAAAATAGAAAATCCTTTAATAAATCGTATTTGTTATTTCATTTCAACAATTCCTGGTTAATATTGTAATTTAACTACGGAATTAAATCATGTTAAAATTTAGTTAAATAAATAAAAAAAAAATTGTCTTAAATATTCATTAAGTTAAATGATATTCCACTCCAACTTGCAGAAATACACACAAAATCTACTACATTTATAATAGTATTTACTTTTGTAATCTCTGTATATAGCCTTGAAGGATTATTTTAGAGAATCTTGTCAAAGTTATGGGATCATCGCGCTTTCATCAAAATTGTGGATTTTTTTTTTATTTTGAAACATAACACGTTAATTCCTGGATTTTTTTATGAAATGAAAAGGATGTTTGCACAGCACCACATTGTCAACTTGAGACGAGATGATATCATAAGTTTAAGTAATTCAGTAGTTCTACTAACTACAGCGCCTTGCATATCGAATTACAGTTTTTTTGGATACTAATGATAGGTAGCAGAAATATTATCCGAAGTCACGTACATGAAATCAAGCAAGTGGCTTAAGTAGTATTTTAGCAAAAAATATATAACAATTAATTGGTTCCATGAATTTATTTCAATATCCGCATTTTACGAAGACAATGAACTATAATATGAGGATATAGAATGGCAGAATGTCATGTTTGTGATTATAAGTATAATGGAAGCATGTTTCAATTATAAACGAGAAACACAATCTGTTATAGTCAAAGGAATTCAACAGTTATTTAATGAATTGAAACGTATCGTACAGAAAGCAAAAAAAAATCTCGTTTCTATTTTTATTGGGAACATTTATATAAATTATTTAACATTTACATTAGCAGATCGGTCATTTTGGTTAGAGATTTGTGTAATAATTAGCTGTCATCCACCACCTTTTCTTTGGGCGTAATAATTTAATTACTTAAAATGTATGATAATTCCTCACCCAATGTACTAATTTTCGAGATCATCGATTCCGACGATAAAAACTTTAATTTAAATTTGAACCCTTCCTTACCCCGTCAGGGGTGGAAACCTATACATTACAAGGAAAAAACCTTCCAAATTGATGTCTCTAGAACCAGCAATTTAGGCTGAGCGCTGATACATACATCAGACACTGAATTAGCCAGGTCTTTAAACTGGATCACCGAATCCGTGGGCCAGTTTCGATGTAGCTATAATAGTCGTCAATAAGACTAACAGCGCAAACTTCACCGAATCCAGCAGCAGCAGCAGGAGCTACATTCACTTGAATACCAGCAGTCGGAGCGACAACACGAATATGGTGAAACACGAAGTGAGATGCGTCATCAAGTACCTCTGTTTGAAAAATATGTCTACCAAAGAGAGACACCCTGATTTGTTGGAGACACTGGGGGACTCTGCTCCTCCGTATTCTACGGTAGCGCGGTGGTGTAAAGAGTTTAAGCTGGGTAGAAGATCCACAGAAAAAAAACATCGTGAGAGACGCCCAACCTCGTCCCTCACTGAGGAAAACGTGAAAAAAATCGAAGATATCGTATTAGCAGATCGAAGAGTAACCATCAGACATTTAGCTGAGATTACAGGGTTCTCATATGGCAGCATCCAAAGCATTTTGATCAGCAAAATGAATATAAAGAAGGTCTCCGCGCGTTGGGTACCGAGAGTGTTAACGGACGAACAAAAGAAAGTGCGAGTTGACATTTCAAGAGCCAATCTTGCAAAGTTCCAGGTTGACCAAGAAAATTTTTTGTCTCGGTTTGTGACCATGGACGAAACATGGACCCACCATTTTGATCCTGAGACCAAACAACAATCGATGACATGGAAAAGGCCATCGTCACCGACGCCGAAGAAGTTCAAAGTCTCGAGCTTGGCGGGCAAGGTTATGGCGTCCGTTTTCTGGGATGCTGTGGGAATTATAATGGTTGATTATCTGTAAAAGGGAGCTACTATAACTACGCTGATCAAATCAGACGACTGCAAGAAGCCATAAAGGAAAAAATACGGGGCAAACTCCGAGCGAAAGTCCTGTTTCGTCAGGACAACGGTCCTGCATACAAAGCGATAGCTGCCATTCGAGAAGCAGGCCTTAGAACTGGTCGAATAACCCGCCTTTTTCTCCAGATTTAGCCTCCAGCGACTTTTATTTGTTTCCTCTGCTCAAGGAACACCTCAGAGGCAAGAAATTTGAGGATGATATCGAGGTGATGGCTGCTGTAGAGGCATTTTGGGATAGCCAAGATAAATATTTTTTTAAAGAGTATTTTAGGTTTAGAGAAACGTTGGACTAAATGTATCGACTTGTTAGGAGACTACGTAGAAAAATAAATTAAATTTAACCCTTTGAGTGGCGGAGGCCGATATATCGGCTCTTGTTGCACTGACGAAAAGTGCCAGAGCCGATATATCGACCCGCGCCTTGTAGTGCTTTACTATTTGCATTGCGGGAGAACTCTATCTCAAAATAAATTTAGAATACGTTATACATTATCTAATTTCATTACGAGAGAATTAAAATAAATAGTTTTTCGTTTTATTTCTTTGACGGCAACATTTTCCTATCGCTTGGAGGTACCGAAATCTAACATAAACACCGATGTTCGCCACTCAGGCGATATTCGATCTGCGGCATTCATCGCTGTGGCGTTGGGCCTTATCGACACTTGTCGACAGCGTTTCATATATAAATATAAATATTTATGCCAGCATAATTTTGTTTCAGCAATGTTATATTACGTATACCAATTATATATGTCGAAGGAGATAAACCGCCCGGCGCCTACCATGTATCTTCGAGTTATGTTTTATTGTTGTTATGTAGTTTTGTTTATGCTGTTACAAAATGAATAGGAAATGCAAATTATATACTTCATAACAATTGGCCTATATACAATTATGATGGAAAGATGACTGTTTGTATATGCAAATATGTTTTGTATAAAAGAACTCAACTTTTACTTTATTTATAAATATTTATACTTTTGTTTTTCCTTAAATTTTAATTTAATACAAAAAAAACTAGTGTCATTATTTTGTTCTGCATTTCATCCACAATATATGGTTTTTTGAATTATGTAAACATTGTCCTCGTTTTGTTTTTGTAAACATTTTCCCGAATCCTTGTAAAACTGTAAAATTCGGCTGGTTTTTCTTGCATAGGCACCTCTATTTAGCCCGGCACTAAAAGGGTTAAACTAGAATCGTTGTTTTATTAAACTTATTATGATTACTCTTTGATCGTCCCTCGTATAAATCAAAATAATTGAAACGAATCATTAACTGATTCATAAGGAATTTACAATAGAGGAAGATATTCACAAGATATTAAATATTACTGCCTAATAAAATTTGTATGGAAATATATAACAATAATTCAAGAAGCTAGAAGCAATGAGCTGTCTATTACTACCGCGATTAAACCCGCACATTGTACTCGCATAACCGGTTTATATTTAACTCTGGCTTACGTTCTCAATTGAAAATTAAATTTAGCGAAACTACACAGAGAAAAAATATATGTCGACGTCGCATCGCGAACCGGTTGTTCTCGTGCTGCAATAAGGAGGCGACCTTGTGGTCGTGAGGACGATTACATCATATGACAGAATAACGGCTTGGCTGCGGAGCGATAACAAACATTGGGGGGTTTGGCGTGCGAGGACAAGAAAAGTAATATACTGACAAGCAGCGTCTATATATGTATCATGGTAACATTTTCCTTATAATCCATCAGCTTTATTCTATTAAAAATGAATATTAAAATAGAGGAATTTAAATATTCAGACTGTACAATAAAAATAAATAAAAAATAATAAATAAAAATTTCTTTATTAAACACTCCCACAAAGTAAACCTTAATGATCTAAGTAAATAATACATTGGGTTGTTACATCAGGTTCATTTGTGGGAGTCTGGTGTCTATACTAGGAAAGATACAATAGCGTAGTGTTTTACCGCTCGCCTTGTATGGCGGAAATACCGGTTTCGATTCCCGGGCCATGAGAGAAATTTAATCCGAAAAACATGTGTGTTTGCTGAAACTCAACGATGGTGTTATGGCGGCAGATTCACATTGAGGGCTAGCCAGGTGAATTAAAACAAAACGCTACCATCCAAATCTCTATTACTCGCGTAGGGAACTCCGTGTTACAAAGCAAGCGGTAGACCACTGCGCTAGTAATGTATATAAATAATAGGGAATATTATATTATGCTTCCGATTTATATAAAGTGTCCCAATCTATAATACTTGTGTATTCGTTCGGGACACACGCTATCAGTAGTAAAACGACAAGCACAAAGTCGTGAAGTACTACTGTGTAACGCAGTACGCAGGAGCGGCGCCGTTCCGGCTGCGCACGCGCGTTACGTGCGCACGCAGCGTACCGCGACATCCGCGTGCCCGCGTCGGCTTTGACTTTGAATCGTCTAAACCAGCGGCGCGTGACTGTGATTACCGGCGACCAATACAATATTTTTATTTGAACACATGCATGTAAGTTTTCATTTTAATGAATCTAAAATGAATAAATTAAATAATAAATGTGTGGGACGTTTTTCATAAACAGTACTCTGATCTCAAAATGGGTAGTTAAGCAGCACCAATAATATGGGTTTCCAGAGACTGATTACATACGTAAATATTTTATACTTAAATATATGTTAACAATCAGACACAGAATTAACACAAACGCTCATCATACGAATGTTTGTCCTCAGTGAGAAACGCATTGCGAACTCTAGTGCAAGATACAGTGTTAATACCATTACACCTACGGGCCAGTCAGACTCTCCGTAACGAAATATTAGTGTAAAAGACAGGGGTAGAATAAAAGAAGGAGTCGAAGAACGGCGCTATGTTAGACGCGAGTTTAAGTTAAACATTTTACGTTATATGTGAAATACTAAATTTTTTAAAGTGTTTCACTAAGCCGTGACGTGATATATATACGTTCCTAGTAATGGCAGTGAATGGCAGGTAAATTTTATAGAAAAACTGAGTTACGTATAAACCCTATAATATAAACAACATGTAAATATACTTAATAGCACTATTTTAACGCTATCAGTATAGTCTAATCACTTTATTCCTAGTCTAGATGGTGATAAAATGTAAGTACTTTCAAAATATGGGAATCTAAAAACACGTACATTTTATTTTCAATCGTAATATTTAAAAATTGCGATATATTGGGTTGTTCGGAAAGTAATTTCGTTTTTTTTTTGTGTAAATGAAAGACAATTTTCGTATAATAAACAAATACTTTATTAAATTATATATGGTTCGTTCTGCTCCAACACCTTTCTGGTAGTAGATAACACGCTCATCAAATATTTGGTCTTTGCTGGCAAAAAACTGATCGAGGTGGTTTTTGACTTTCTCATTTGAGGTGAAGGTTTTAACTTCTAAAAAATTTGGAGTGACCGGAACAAATAAAAATCCGAAGGTACCAGGTCTGGAGAATATGATGGGTGTGGCATTGTATCCCATTCAAGCTGTAAAAGCTTTTGAAGAGTGACCAAACTTGTGTGAGATCACGCGTTGTCTTGGTTAAACTTTACATCTTTCCTGTTCATTAGTTTTGGCCTTGTCTGTTATAGTACGTTATTCAGTTTGTCCAGCTGATGGAAGTAGACTTCCTAATTAAATGTTTTGTTATTCGGTAAAAGCTCAAAAAAAAAACGATTCCTTTAAAATCCCACTAAACAGATAGCATCACCTTTTTTTGGTGAACATCGGCTTTAGAAATGGTTTGAGTCAGTTCATCTTTTTTGCTCCATGACCTCTTGCGTTTGACGTTGTTCTATACAACCCATTTTCGTCCTCAGTGATGATGCGCTTCAAAAACGGATTATATTAGTGACTTTTGAGAAGCGAATCGCAGATGTCAATGCGGCGACACAGATTTCCCTCTGTAAGAGCATGGGGAACCCATACATGGAGCTTAGAGGATAATCCCAGGCCTTTCAAGTGGTCATAAACTGTTGAATTTCATAAATTTAACCTCAATCCGATCTCACTTGTTGTTTTATTCGCCAGTTCGCATCTTCGACATCAAAACTGCCCCATCGAAATTTAGCGAACCAGTTCTGGCACTGGCGTACTATCAATACACCTTCTCCATACACATCGGTCAATTTATTTCTGGCTTGAACAGTATTTTTACCCTTTCTGTAGTAAAACAGTTAGATAGGTCGAAAATGTTGCTTATCGCTCTCCATGTTTAAAGGGGCACCAACCTAAAACTACTGCGTAGAATTAATTGGAATTTTTCACATACAAGCCTTGCTATATGAGCCCTCAAAGCCTATAATAGTTATACGGCTTCAGTATGAAGTTGGGTGCAAAAGAATATAATTAAATCCTCTGTCGGGAAAAATCGAAATTACTTTGCGAACAACCCAATATTATTGTAAGACACTTTTTTCTCATGAGAAATCACAAATGCAACGACGAAATTTCGCTCCGAATCCTATCGAAATTGTTACATCAATTGAATTTAATAAAACATCAGAAATCCTTCTTTCACTGTTCTCAACTCAACAGCATTTCACAAGCTCAACATTATTTGTCTCTAAATCATTCACTCCATAAATGCTGTTCCGGTTAGGTATCTAAAAATACGCTGACTGGGTGTTGTCGCATGTCGTAACGGAAGCTATACACCGACAAAAGATTTTCATCTCCGCTCCAGTGGCGGCCATGTCCTTTGTTCTAAAATAAGTTACTGTTGACATCGTCACTTCCAGACCACTAGAGGAATATTTATAGACATGAGGGTATCATAAGTTAAGATCTAAGATTTATTTTAACGTAAGGCGCCTGGTATAAATTGGACAAGTTTAGATGACACAATAAAAACGATCTCTATCATATAAATGCATAACATACTTTATTATCGGTTCCATAAGCGTCCTCTCCTGAGAAGAACAAGACAAGAAATTCAAGGATACTCTTTTCATTATAATTGTAGGAGTACTCATTTGAAGGAAATGGAAGGGTCGCTAGCTCCATGGAATTTTATTTGTTAAATAGTCGTTAATTGAGCATATAGAGCTATATTAACCAGAATATTTCTAACAACTTTTTAAAACGGATGTGTAGAGCAGTTCAAAAATATACAATATATTGATATTTCCATATTTTGGAATTAAGAGTGTGTGCCCAACACAATAAATGTATTTTTTACTCGATTCAGGTGAGAAAAAGGTGTGAAAATAAATAATTATTGTTAATTCCGTGTATTAAGGATATCTGCTTTATAATAATAGTAATTTAAGTTTTACACAAAAAAGTATGCTATTATAAATATATTGTGAGGTTACCAGTTAAAATACGTATTACCTATTAAAATTTTAATTAAAATATTATTAAAGAGAAAATATAATAAACGAACGCAATAAAAAAGGCGTTTTGATTTCACACAACAATAGTCCGATTTATCAATTCCATTCGGATGAGACTCGATTGGGGCGCCCGCAGCGAGATATGATCAATATCATCCACTATTATTGCTTTCCGTTTTCATTATCTTGGGAACCATTATCAGATGTAATTGAGAGTCACGTAGATAGGTTAAAAATATTTCAGATTTATTTTTTGATTATCATTAAGAGAAATAATAATGATAATAATATAGTTGCATACTGAATTACGTATACAGATTAATGCCTAAAATCTAACCATATAACAGTAAACTAAACGTGACTAGTGTAAGAAAAAGATAAGTTTTTATAATTATAGTCGGTATTAAGTAGTAAATATATCTAAAAACAGTCGTTAAATGTGAATAAATAAATACAAACATCCTGCGTACTTTAATTGTTTATAACTGAAATAAAGGCAGAAATAAAACAGAATTTTAATTAAAGTAATATTCCTTATAGGTGCTTCTTACATAATAAAAAGGAGCTTTTTAAACTCAAAAACTATAGATTAAAAATTATTGCAATATAACTATATTATGTTTTAGATAGTCTTGTTAAGATTTTTTTACAAGCTATGTTACTTTTAGCATTATTTAACTCGTAACGAAGCAAGCACATCAAGCTAAACCAATTGTTTATCGTATTCTAGTATAGCTTGATATTTTAAGATAGACTAGTAAAAACCTACCTGAGGCAAAATAAGTATGTAAATAAATTATACTTACTAACTATAACTATACTAATATCGTCGTCATACGTTTGAGAGCTAGGTTAATTCTGGACGAACACGCTTCACCATCTACGACTTCATTGTCATTTAACATCAGGTGAAATCAAACTGCTAACCCATAACCGCAAAAAAAGAATAACATTTACTATTTCCTGCATTATCTCTTCCTTTATTTATTCAAAATAAATATATATTAAAAAGTAATAAGTTCAGTATTTCAATTTATTGAACAGCTTTTGCACTCTCAGGAGGTGACGACCGTTAATTCAATCACGAACACTCTCAAGTCTTTTTAAATTCATACGACTAACGCACGAAAATTTTTCAATTTATTTTAATTACTAGCCTTTTGTAATAAATCCTTTAATTCACGCGACGAAATTTTTGTTAAGCACGAATCTATGAAAGATTAAAAAAATAGCTTGTAATTGATTGTTACAAAAATTAGACTCATACTGTACAACTATTAAAAAAAAATCGTTTCTGGTACCAGCTTTGCAGGACTGACTGAATACTAACTGTAATAATATAATAATAATAAGCCCCCTAAACAACCACACGTCCTGATTGACCATCTAATCACGTAGGGGGCGGAAACACGAATGAGAAATTACTGGCGTGGCTAACGTGGCTCTGGATACCCATTAAACATGGAGACCCGTTCAAAAAGTAA
>DWQX01000539.1:0-40735 GCA_018245475.1 Pharmacophagus antenor | reverse complement strand
TATATATATATATATATCACAAAGAGAAGTATAATATTAATTTTGACTTCCAAATATATACAGCAATTCATCGCTGGACAGTTATACAAACATAATAAATGTAAAATTTCTTCAAGGCCTCAGTATCAGTGATTCTCTCATCGCAAATCCTTATTTAAGGCTCTTTCCTTAAGAGAAACAATTATTTATCTATTTATCTTATTTTACTACCTTATTTATATGAGTAATAAATTATTAGTGATATTTCGGATACCTACATTAACGGATATTAAAAGTAAAAATAAAATTCTTATCGTTGTCGAAATTCGTTATTTTTTTGGTGGGTTCTGAAGAAAATTATAACCTAACATTAATTACATTTCAATAAAGGCAATGGAAAACTACACAAAAATCACATATTTGGTTCATACATTAATGTTCGTATTTTATATCAAGAATAATTTTTTCTATACCAAAATTGAAAATTTCATTAGTACTCTAGGAAACGCAGATACCATTTTTCGAAAAATAAAACAAAACTTTTATATTATATAATCAGCTACGATGTCGTAGACAAGAATTAATCTTACGATACCTCTCTTTTTAGGGGTCTTGATTTGAAACCAACAAACAAACACAAAAATTTATTAACATATATTTATAACATGATTAATATACTATTGAAGGAAATGAGTATGTTAAAATGTAATTTCTAATTTAAAAACATATCTGTAGGCACTAGTAAAGGATCTAAAGACCATAGCCTGTTAGCAATGTCCTCTTGTGATTGGCGAACATTACTGTGTTCCAGTTTGAAATGCATTTTATTTAGCTAAATTACTGGGTTAACGAAACCAAATATTTTATATTTCACGGTTAACACAAATACGAAACCGCAAAAAACTTTATAACCTAATATCCTACGTACCACTGAATGATTTCCTCTTCACTTAAGGCACAGTATGTTGGCTGAAATTCAATTTCTCGTCATTAAATTACGTCACTTCCCTTCGCTATCTAAAAGTAAACACTTATTGTAGTGTTCACTATTGAATATATTTCCCATGTTTACATTTTAACTAAATGATAAGGACTATCTGAAATTATTCAGCTTTTAGCATTGGTTCTGCTTTCGAAACGAAATTTTGACTGTGGTTGCCTATTCAAAATATATTTAAATTACTCTTACGTCATATGTCAAAATATGTTTTATTGTGTATTTTATTAAAAATTTAACAATGAAATGAGTTCATTATGTAAAAATTAGTAGTACTATTTGAAGAATCTAAGTGAGGATTAGTAAGACATCGGTCAGAGATATTCAATTAAACAGCGCGTCGAAAGATCGAGATGATTTACAGCAATTCCAAAACGGCGTCCACACTCCGCTTTCTTTTGTTTTGATTAAAAACAAACTTAAGAGTGTTGTACGTTTAACGCTTAGCGTATTTCTGAAGCATCTTAAATTATAAAAAAATAAATGGATTTTTACAATATACTTACGGGACTTGTCATTTTGACAGGACAACATTCCGTCTATATTTTTTTTGTCAATATCGCTTTATATTTTTTTTGTTAAACAGGAAATATGTGAATACAATATACATCAAATTATTGTAGATACATACTAGTGTTAATACACTCTGTTGCTTAAAAAGTTATAATACATGTGCTGTTAAAATTGGCACAAACGTTTGACTAATATTAGTTCTCTTCTCGTTTCTCCCAGAGATATTAAAAATTTTATTTAGATATTGCGCTCGTATATCATTTTTAATTTAATATGCATTATTTTTTTTCATGTAATAATTCTCTAGAAACACCCTATCTAAATATTATGTTTCTCTATAATAAAGTAACCATTTTCAAAATAAAACTCTCTTTCGAATATGTTGTGGCATCGGGCAAAAAGTACTGGTCGCTTTCTTATGCATTGGTATAAAAGTAGGTGTCCATGCTCTTGATATTTCGGATTAGATTTTATAGCAGGAAAATCTTTTATTCTTCCATGTTAACATATTCATTATCTTTTTGATTTTTCTTTTATCCTTGCGAACATAGTTGCGGGTCTAGTTTACAATAAATATCGTGAGCAGCGCCACATTTTCATAAGCCGACCGTTTTACGACGTTTAGTCGATTTGTCATAAAAAAAAATTGAAAAGATTACCATACTTTCGCGATTAGCTTAAAATTCCTTTCTTCGCAAAAATGTACTAATACGAGTACACAATACACACGTAGATCCAAAAAACATGCGATTGCATATACATTATAGGAATTTACCGAACAGTACATTTCATTATTGAACGCATACAATTGCTTAATTTGAATACATCCAATGTCTGAAGTGCGGTGTTTCACGCACGCACACAAGGGTAATTCCTGTGTACAATAGTCCCGCATAGGTCAGCATTGCAAATGCAATAAACCGAAGTGAGCCGAAACAGTATCACAATAAAACAATGGGGGGGCGACCAACGTGGACAATGCCTAAGTTTCCCCACCGCCCACGGTATCGATCCTGGCCGTTACGTAACCCCCCGCACGCCCTGCCGCCTTCCCCCGATACCTCGACCGTATCATTCATACTGGGCTCCGTAGCGGGCAGGCTGAAACCTCCCTCGCGGACCCCGCTAGCTGGCACCCCCACGCGCAGCCTACTTCGCGCAAGTTTTGCTTTCTGGATTCGCAGTTGTTGTCCAGGTACCGGAGAGAGCGGACGCGAAGCACTTCTGGTTTGTGTTCAGTTCAGTGTCTCCGTGATAAATGCATTAAAGGTAAGTCAATATATTTAAATCCCTTGATAACTTTCGTTTTTTTCTTTTCGCATGAATTCACTAAATTTAATTATGATGTGAAAAAAATATTTTGAACAATTACTTATAACATTGTGCAATTGTGGGCGTAAAGGATGAAATAAAATTATGACCTAATTTTACCGTGTTGGCATTATTAACACACAAAAGAAGATAGCGCTCTAATATAATTAAGGCGCTATATACTAATTACGATGAACAAGAATCATAAGATAAAATATCTTTTAAAGTTAATTTCAATTTTTATCTGATATTTAGTATTATTTTTTTAATTGCCTCCTTTTAAATATTTTATTGTAATATTTAATATTTATATGCTAACCGTATTAAATTTTCATATTAAAAGCTTAAAAGATCATAGACGTTTTGTATCCAATATCTTATAATTATATTTATGTACAAGTCCTTATCATTCTCAAGGAAAGAAAATATTTTTTTATCACATAATTTTTCTTCTGTACCCGTTACGGGTAATAACATGAATAATGGAAAACATAATGAAAACTCGTAAGTAATGATATATTGATTTTCTACATGTTACCTCAGGTTGCATAAGCAGTATTTATCAATTGTATCAATAATAGGTATTTCGTGAAACTTCAGAATAACTATTATAATAATTATGTGAATATCTGTACCACCTGTTTCATGTTCTCTTCACGCAAAAACTAATTAAATGCCACGTTAGATATCACGCGTGATAAAATCTAGGTATTAGTTATTTTGCGGTTCCAGATAAGGATTAGTGAATTTAGCTGGTTAATGTGATTCACTACAAATAATACTGAAAAGTTTCAGAATAATGGTTTGTTATTATATAAACCTTCGTATTATTATTATTGCGTTGCCGTAATACCCAGTTATAACTGGTTTAAAGCAATTGTTACACATAAACGATTTTTTTTTACTGAAAACTAGGTTTTTAATTCATTCTGTAAATAATTTTTATGTATGTAGACGCTTAATTCTTTACTTAGTGATCCGATATTGATCTTTTATATTTGTTTAAAAGATGTTTTTCCTTTAAATTTATAAGTACTTCAACCCTAAGCTTGAGAAATGGGAAGCATAGGTTTTAATCCTGTTAATTCCAGATTATGTTTCTTAGTTGACGTCTTAATATTTAAAACAGTTTTCAATTCTAGTGATAGGAAATGGGAACACATTGTTTTCATTTGTTGTATAGTTATATAAACAAATGCACACAAAGTTTCAACATAAAGAGTTTTTTTATGTTGAAACTATTTTTTACACTAATTTTATGGGACGCCTTATTTTGACGTGGCAAGTTTCACAAGAAAGTATTGTTTACTTATAAGTACTTATAAGTCCGATTTTTTTACATCGTTAATGGCAAACTGCTCCATCTCAATTAATTATTTTAAAAAAGAAATATGATGATTACTAAAAGCATCAAATTACTACGAAAAGGAACCTATGAAAAAATGTTTGTAAAACTAGTGATGTTTCTATTTATATTGGGTTTTTTGTTTTGGCAAATATATGACTTCTCATTTTAAAATTAATATACGGTTACCTGAAATGAAATTGTAATTTTTTACTTTATTGTATTAGACGGTATTACATATAAGGGAAACAAAAAGTGTATGAAGCTAAATTTATAAATGAAAAAGGTACTCGTGTATACCAAAGGCATTTTATAACAGCGAAATTGTATTATAATAAATCTATTTTTATTGGAAATTGAATTGTATATGACTTCTTTGTTAACTTAAATAATTTTCGAAGACTACAAAGGGTTAATATGCAATATATCATTGACCAGCGTCAACTTAGTGCATAATTATTAGACTGTAACTGTTATTAACTCATTATTTTAGATATTATTTTTTTAATAAAAGAAAACTCTGTTCTCATAAAATACCCCCATGGTGTAATTGTTTGCTTTTTGCTTGTAACATGGAGGATTTAAGTTCGATTTTTAAGTCACATGAATAAATGAAGTTTAAAAAGTGGTAGGAATTATTCATACTAAAAGTAAAACTGCCATCATAACAAAATTGTTGTGTTCCGTACACATCACCACGTACGGCTTCATTGACAACTAAAATTATGTGAAGTTGAGTTTAAGTGTTTTAAAAATAATAATTATTATAAGCCGATCTTATTACTTGAGGCGATAAAAGCAATGTGACGATATTACTCCACTTTCCATACAATACCTATTACAATATATTTATAAGCTATCTAAAACTAGACAGGTTATTTTTAAGCAAACTTCTTTTTAACCGACGACAGGAAGAAGGTTTTAAATGGTACGCACATTTTTTGCTTTATGTACTCTACGAGTTTTTTGTTTGTCTACATACAAGCGTAACTATTTAAAGAGTAGTACTGTACTGATTGATGTGTATGAGATGTACTGATGTGCGATCCAGCTACATATCTATCAGGCTATATCTATCTATCTATCTATCCGACAATAGACTATAGACAATCAGCTCTTGAATTCGGAATTATCGATTCGCTAGTTAAAAAAAACCTATTTAGTTTAAAGTTGTCGTTGCCGAATGAAGCGATAAAAAGAAGGAGGTTTTTAACCTTTTTTTTTTATTTCTTATTTTGTTAATGACTAAACATAATTTATCATTAAGTCGAATTTGTTTGTTGTTTTTACCTTTCAAAGAGTATAACTCTAATTAGGTCTCATCATTCAAAACATTAAGTGGTGAGAAAATGGTAACATATATTTTCAACTTGCTAATATCGATTGAAACTTCGTGCTAGTTTGATGACTGTTTTTTTTTATAAAGGGTAACACAAAGTTAATCCCTTTATAAATGAAAATTCTTCAAGTAGGAAAATGAAAAACATTTTGATTATGCTCAAACTTTAAGCTTCTTTGTTTTACTTTTTGGTAAGAAGACATTACTCTAATTAAAAAGTCTCGTAATCGTAGCGTCTGATGCTTTTACCGTCGCATGAAGAGAAAAAGCAAAAATTATAGCTGCTGTGGAAATTCAATATAAACGTATGTCATGAAGACAAGTGAGCTTGCCGCCGTTGCGGTGTGTGATAGTGATCGATATTAGAGGACGCGCCCGGTGCAGTGACCTGGCAGTAATAGCTTGATTAAGAATGTTATAACTTTTAAGGCATATAGCCGCATATAAAGCTTATGTAGTATATAAAAATATATCTAGACTTTAAAGTTAATGTGTAAAGTAAAATCTGAAGAAAATGTAATGTTTATAATTATTTTTAGCAACAGACATTCATTTTAATATTGCCAATATTCTCAGTTTCTCAATTAAAAAAGTTAATATCGACATAATTTAAATTAATTTCTCAATTCTCTCATTTCGACAGCTTGAACCGGTACTTTGTTATTTTACTGCAACGATTTGTTTAACGAAACGATCTTTTTAATAATAAAAATATCAATAAAATAGCTTGCTTCTTTTAAGTGCTTTTGCAACATAATTAACAGGGCTGTCGTACTCAGACCATTTCGCTTGTAATTCCAATTAACTGCCTTCGTAAAACTATATTTCACCGCTTGTAACATGGTAGTCCCAGGTTCGATTCCTACTCGAGTAAGAGGACTCTGAATGATAGTAGGTATTTTTAGAACTCGTCGTGCTAGCTACCTTCCTCGAATTCAATCTGGAGTAGATAATAGAATTTCTTTGTTACGGCAATCATACATATGAGAGCCATAGTATTCGGAGCGAGCACGGTTCGTTTTCTGCATCCTCGTTGTCACTTAACATCATGTGTTAATATAGGTCAAG
The DNA here is from genome assembly GCA_018245475.1 of Pharmacophagus antenor. Classification (NCBI taxonomy): domain Eukaryota; kingdom Metazoa; phylum Arthropoda; class Insecta; order Lepidoptera; family Papilionidae; genus Pharmacophagus; species Pharmacophagus antenor. Next base: position 34,183 of record DWQX01000539.1, on the reverse strand, counting down.
TATTAGCCCATTGCAAAAAACAAAGGTTGATTATAGAAATAATAACATGACAACCTTCCTACACAACACACCCGTGATTGAAAGCATCAAGGGTAAGTATAACGTTTTATAAGGCAGTGACATTTAATATCAACTCCTCGGCTCGAGAACCACCAGGCCCTAATTTATTTCAGCCATTACATGCTGCGCTTACTTATGCGACAGTTGTTAAAACGAAGTGAAGACGGATTTAAGAGCGGATATTCTTATTTTAAATATATTTCTATTTATAAAAAAAAAATCATGTGGTCGTGTTACAGATGTATATTAAATAAAGTGCCATCTGTTGATAAAACGTTTAACTATTAACTAATCTATGCAAAATATACTGTAATGCTGGTATACATTCTGGGTTTAATAACATAATTACGATGACAAATCTATTTACATAGTTTATGTAATATAATGGAATTTCTTATGACTAGTTTAGATGTAGAACAGTAACATAAACAACAACAAATAAAAAAATAGTATTAGAAGAAAAATAGTTTTTTTGTTCGAATTTTAATTGTTTTTTTACATACTACTGTTTCTGTCAACGGTCACCGGTAAAAGATATTTGCTATTTGTAAATGTTTTATGTATTTTTAATGTTAAATTGGCAAGTCATTTAAACTTAAAGATAAATATAAAGTAAAGAATTAAAAAAAATAATTTAAAACTTTTGATTCTTTAATCTTAATAACATTTATTAAAAAAAAATAAACGACCTAACGTTTGTATAACTAGCTACAATGAAAATTTTATCATGTAACTTATAACGTAAAATCCTACATATAACCTGTTTATTGTATTAAAACTGTCGAAACATATTAAAATTATGGATATGTAGTATTTTACCAATGAAGGATATTCATAACCCTTCAAGTGATTAATTGAAACAATCACTATATCTATTTTTATATTTATAATGATGTAATATGTAAATATACTGCTGTGTTTAAATCATTGACCTTTAGAAATCTTTCTTCTGTTACCACGCCTACGCGATGATCGCAGTTTAAGAGGTAACTTAAAGTGCTTTTCATCTTTCCAACAGTCTAGGAATCTCAGAGATATAAATAGACTCCATTATGTGCTTCATCTGGGAAGCGACGAAAGTATATTTTTAAAATATATGTACTTTATTTCTTTCGCCAAACTATCCTTCCTGTTGTCGTATTTTTAAAAATAATTTTTAAACTATTTATATTATTTATCGCTAATTAGAAAAGAAATACTTTTTTAATTTAATTATTTTTTTGCCAAATGTTGCAGACGTAATACAATTAAATTTCCGGTAAAGCATTTATAGAAGTTTGAAGTACAGTTTCCGACGTGGAATCGGAAAGAAGGTATCGCTTCCAAGGCTAAACTAGCCTTTTAAACAATAATATAAATAAAATATTTTCTTAACAAATTAAAACAATTTTTTACTCTACTTTTCCCACAAACCTGTTTATTTTATATATTATAGCTACGACAATGCTGGGAGTTCTCGTATTGCTCTTGCGACAACTTTGAGTCTTTTCCCAAGAGGTACATTGTTAGCGGCGAAGGCAAATCCATTATTCATCAAGAATTACAATATTTTATAGATATTACATTTAAAATGTGTATCAGTCATTTCAGAATTTAAAACAGTATTTATGAGACCTACAAATTATTAGTGTTAGATTATTAGTAACTTACTCGGAAAAGTAATAATTATCTTTAATCTTTGAATTATTATACATGAATAATTTTATTAAAAAAAAAATTGTTATTCTAAAACGAAAAACTATAAAAGCATCCTTTTACCATTCACGGCCCATTCATGGAGCACTAAAAGCGAAATACAACTCGGTGCGCACAATGAGAAAGCCTTTCGGTCGTTTGAGAGGGTGTCAAGTGCGCTTTTCATCGTTTAGTGCTCGTTTTTTTTGTTAATGTTCCCATTGTAACGAAAACCGAAATGTCTAGCTGCCAGATTTTTTTTTAATTTGTCCGTTTTAAAAAGAAAACCTTTATTTTGAATTGTATAATCTTTCAGAAATATCACTCACAGCATTGCATTAAAAAAAGTCTACGTCACTGTCATTATTGTTATCAAGGGAGAAACAGAAACGCTAAATGTCATTTCACCCAATACCTCCTAGGCGTAAACAGCAAATATATATCGAAGCTTGTCAGGAAAAACATGACACCAAATAATATCAACTGCTTGTATTTCCATTACCTATTTCAAATTCAATTTCTAGCGCCCAGTAACAAATGTAGAACTTATAAAAATGTTTTATATTACAATTGTTTTTTTAATTTTTTTTTCTTTTGTGATTCTTATTAAAAAATCAAAGCTGAGGCTTTATTATATTTCAAAGCCTCCGTACAGGTAAATTTTAGTGATATACTTATTTATTAAACCCTTTTATTCCATGTAACAAAACAAAAAATACAATAAGGTGAAATTATTGCATATTGTGACTTGCTTATCAATTAACGCTTAATGATGTAGAAATAGCAATGACAGGTGGAAAAATAATAAAACACTATACTTAACATTAGCACTAGATCTGCCGACATTTATACATTCTTTCACCAGCTGATTTTATGATAAGGGAAAAGCAAATTTTGTTTATTAGAAAAATTTTATTTAATATTAAAGGGTCAGGTACATATAAGTTTATAGCACTTTTCAAAGAATTTTTTTCCCTACAAATGATGAAATTTGTAGGGAACGCAGCTCTGGAAGTCCTTGACATCAGGTAAATAAATAATAAGTGTATTTTTAAATAGTCGTTGCGTAGTTTTTTTTTTTATTAAATCTCAGGAATAGAAATTAGATTTGCTCTGTCAAAATTTTAAATATTTTATATGTAGTTTTCTTCTTTCACAGATATTCTGTTATATTTTAATCATTTTTGTTAATTGTATTTCATTTTTAAAAATATGATTGACACTTTTAGTATATTAAATGTTTTTTTTAAGTAAATAAGTATGAGTATAGGTATTTGAATATAATTAATATTTTTTTCTCTGTTTTTATTTTCCAAATTTAATTTTTCACCTACTTTCATATTCGCTCTACACCTTGGGTTGACTGGGCGAGAATGCCATTTAAACGTTAAGTTCGCTCTTTGTATTCTATATGTAATACAGTAAAGAATAAATAAATTTGTAAACAAAAAGGATTAAGAAAAGCTACTAATAAATAAATATTAAAACCTGTGAATAAATAATAATATAACATATAATAAAAACTATGTCGCAAAAACCTATTAATAATAATAATAATGTAAAAACATTTAAAAGCATCGCTTTAACTATACCTGTGTTGTTAGAGTTCTATATTATATTATATTCTCTTTAGCTTCGAGAAATATCGACCGACTTCTTCTTATCATTGGAAAGAAAATAAAACTAATATATATATAATAGTATCCTAATATCTAGTCGTAAAACCTTTCAATGTTCGTTCTAGGTTGAAGGAGTAATGAACTTTACTCTCTTTTCACTGTCAATTCTTAAGCAAAGAATAAGTACATTCTTGTAATACATTTTAAGCGAGACGAGTACGAATATATCGATCACTTTTCTTAACAAAACTCCTTCGGTACCAATGTATAATTTACAAAATAATAACAACTTGATAAGTTTAAGATTGAGAAAAAAACTTCATTTACAAAGTCATATCCATTTGAGCTCAAATTATATAAAATAATACAGTATATAAAATAATAGTTATGTATTGAAAACAGGCAAACGTGTGAGCGATTAACGTGAAGGAAAGTGTTCACCGGCGCCCGTGAACAATCGCAACACTCGACCTATAAAAAAGAAGAGGGCTTTTCTCTCGTTCGATTATTGTACTTCTTTAGAATATAGGAGAGTTACATAGACACATAAATAAAAATTCTATTGCTGCTTATTCATAAGAAATTCACTTTCATCCGACCACTCTAAATTTCCACGTGGGTGTCATGATAGAATTACAGTAACTTTGTAATGGCCACAAAACTTAATAAATAAGTTTTTGAATGAATGAAATAATAAATTCACTTGCAACACTTTAACTTTTAAACACGTCTGTTTTGTGGAGAGTAAGAAATAACCATCTGTTTGTTACGTCTTTAAAATGCAAACAAGTTTTCTTAACATGCTTGTATTATTTGCAGATATAACACGATGAGAATACAGTGGGCGTGGGTGCTGTTTGCACTCGCGAGCGCGTGCGCGTACGGCGAGCGCGCACCACGGGGCTCATCCCTGCGCGGCGCCCTGGAGGCTCTTCAGCGGCGACAAAGAGGGCGCGACCGGGAGCCTGTAGCTTCGCCTCCTGACTATGAAGATATTTACGAATTTTTACCGCCGCACGCATACCCAGGTCTCTTTGTTTGGTCATTACACATATGTTAGAATTTTAATACAATAATAACTATTTTGTAAATTATTTAAGCAATGTTTCGTCTAATTTAATTTTACCTATTGATCAACCATTTCAATAAGACCAAGTTCAAGCCTAAAATTCCGTTTTAATTACAGAAAACGACTACACCGTAGATGTAGAAGATGACGAGGATGAATCCACTCCTAAGTACATTGTTAAGCTTTTAGCTGAGGATATACGACCTGATTGGGCTTACGAATATAAAGTGATCAAAAAGAAAAACTTACAAAGCGAACCTTCTGATTACACAACAAAAAAAGAATCTGCGTTCCGCGAAAGAATTCAACATTCTGATAATGATATGCTTCGTAACTTGTTCGTTAATACTAACGAACCTGAAGAAAAAAATAATATTCAAGAGCGGGCGGAGAATGATGCTGAATATGCATTACTGTTAAGTCAGTTATGGTCAAAGTACAAGCACAATGATAATAAAGTATCCGCGGATAATGGAGAAGCTCCGCAAGGAGTAGTCAAGCTGTATAAAGAAAAAATCGTCAAAAAGAGATACCCCGATAATTGGGGTCCAATAGCATTTAAAAAGAAACGTAGTTCTAATTTAGAGGAAGAACGAACAATGTTTAATTACGACGAAAATAGCAACCGTGCTCAAAATAATGATCATAAATATAACGCATATGAATTATCTGACAATGATAAAGATGACATGCATGAAGAATACGCAATAGCTTTTCAACCAATAGATGATGAGAGTTTAACAGATATTTTAGATAATGATCAATATACATATGACGCTATGGAAAAACGTTTTCCAGTTACTAAACGAAGCAGTGCACCATATTTTAACTCACAACAAAAGAGATTTTCACCTGACCAAAGCAAACGTGAAGTATCTAAAACATTTAGAAGCACTACTGGGACAGACCCCAAAGTTTTAATGGATTTATCTAAAATATTTGGCGAAACAGAGCTAATAAAGTCTCCAGTAAAACGCAGTAGCCATGATGATACGTCCCATGAAATGAAACCACCAAACCTTACGATTTTGAATCATAACGATACTCAACAACATAATCTTACAAATATTGATGACGATAAACACGATAAACATGGTGCGATTCATCACCCTGGGTTATCTGGAGAAAAAGTTGAATATGATTCCGAACACGATCACCATCTTGACTCCGACCATGATCACCATCACGCTCATGATCGTACTCAACCTGATGATCATATCCTCGAACATGACCACGGACATAATCATGACCATCACCACGACAACGTTAAAACTGAAAAACCATTAACAATTAAAAAGAAATCCATAGATTGGTCCGATTATTTTGGAATAGACAAACGACCAAAGAAATCTGTGTCGTTTGTTAACGATCTCAACCAAGATAGACTGAGGAAACAGTATTTTGATACATTTAACAAGGAAGTTATATACCCGGTAAGCTCTTTTCGTAAACATGCTAACGTAAAACGAAATCTTATTCAGCCAAAGCCGAATGACGAAACGGAAATTCAGATAAATCGCGCACAAGCAATTGCTATTCGTAATGACAATAAACGAAACGATGCTTCTGATAATGAATCAAAATTAGATAACATTGACAAAAAATTAAGAAACATGGAAGGATTAATTGTAGATGAAGCCCTACATTATTCTAATGTTGGCGAGAAATTAGATTCAAAAGAAGAACAAGAGATGAAGGAAAAATTGTTGTCTCGCCTAGCTGCAGCGTATAGTTTAGAGAAAATGAGAAAAGCACTTAAAGAATTCAAACAAAGTTTGCAACAGCAAAAAGCATTTAACATGAAATTAGCAATTGATAATGATGAATTGAAATCTAAAAGGGTTGCAGTAAAAAAAGAAAAAGCCGTTCCTACAATTAAAGACATTTCTAATTACCTTAAAGTCGATGATAAGCTGGACGACTTTGAAGACGAACAGGGTGCAGGTCATTATTTGAATGGCAAAATAGAAGAACAACTTTCTGAAGGCTATATGGGTGGTAGTGGAAGACATCGATCACCAGTGATGTCAAATAGTAAGTTACATCAATTTTAAATCATATAATTTTAAATCATATCACATTAATATTAATATATAAAACTGTGAAATTGCTAATAACATAATTATTTTTGCAGTGGGATCTACAGGACCATGCCCGGTTCTTGCAAAAATTATCCAGAGATGCCGAGGTGTTGATTTATTAGCCGGAGATCGCGGACAACTCTTCCTTCCTCACTGCAGCCTCCATCAAATATGCTATTTATGCGTAAGATTACTGAAAAATGTTGACTTCTTAATTTTAAATTTATTATTTCCTTACTTTAAATAACCAGAAATGTTATTTTTATTTCAGGGCGCAGCTCCACCGACGACTTGTGATTTAGTTTTTCTATCGGAAGCTGATACAGCATGTGAGGGAGATATGGGCTGTCAGCGTGCGGCACGTTCGGCACTTATGGCTCTTCGGGAACTACACGACAATCTTGCTGATGAATTGGACGGAGAATGCGAAGCTAATCCATGTCTCGCAGCAACTTTAAAACTAAATATCGGATGGCAAATGGCACTCCAGCGGTAGATATTCGATTCCAAAAGTTCGACAATCTCCATACACATGGCTCGTTCTTATTTCAAAGTATGCAAGAACGAAATGTTTTCAAAAACTTAATGGTCGCCGACTCGATTATCGATATGTATCGCGACATATTTACGTTAGCTTAAAGTATTAATAATAAAATACTATTGAAGAAGATTTTATGATAGTTGTACTCTTATTAAAGGTTACCTAACACTGAAACGTTACTAACATCATAATGTTTTTGAAAACGTCTGTCCGTGTCTAACCAGCCATGGACACTAATGGAGTCGAATCGAAAACGATCTCGGTTATTCTTGGATTACAAATAATTTAATAATCATTATATTTATGCGAAAACTTACGCTTTCATTGTTGGATGTAATAATAAAGCATGTATTGCGCGTTATAAGAAATTTTTATGCTAGGTACGTTTCTTTGTCTAATATTGTCTAGCAGTATTACGTAAGCTGAAAAAGAGATTAAATCAGATCGGGAATATAATTAAGTTTTAGGTGGTTTATGCCTGTATTAAGGTACATTTAACGTTGTTTATTGTTTACTTACATAATTAAACAATGTGTTTTAGATGTCAACGTATATTAAGAATTAATAATAATAAATATATTTATAACATTAAAATATAACTTGAACTTTTATCACAGTAAAAAATATTATTATTACCAACTCTATATATCTACATTTAAAGACGACTTTGATAACAAACTATAACAGATATATTCTAAATTATTTGTGAAATTAAATTATAATTTTAAAGACGATATTCGGAGTGAAATTTTAAGATAAATTCAGAGAATTGTCTGAGGCTTCTTGATTGTGATAAAATGCAGAGTGAGCAAGATTTAAGATTCCGGAAGGATAACCTAGCACAACTTAGCACTAGTGCAGCACTTTAGACTTTACTAGGACAATAAAATGTTTCGCTTTCATGTGGCTACGTGTCACAATTAGACAAGACGTCTGTCATTATATATTGTCTCTATTTCTTACGTCTTCCGTTAAAGAAAGTGCGATTTTACCCGCACTGTGTACGCTGATAGTGTTGAACATCTATGACTTAAAAGTTTAATTTAATTTTAAATCTAAATAAATTCTTATTTGATTTTTATTTAACGTTATATAAACTTAATAAAAATCGATCGACAATTTACTGAAGTCATAATTATACTTACATTATTGTTAGCAATTTATTCGTATAATGTTCTAAATTATAATATTACACTGATATAAATGGTTTACAATAAAGTTTGTTTTATTAGTCGTTATTTATCGCAGCATGAATGAAGTTGTTTGATTTTTATGGAAAGACTGTAAAGCCATTTTCTTTTACCTAAATTGGAATACATCAATGTTGCAAAACATATTATTCCTTTACATTCCACATGACTCGTATATAATGTACTAAATTATAATAATACTGTTAATTACTTTATGTAAAATTCGATGTTTTAATTAAAAACATAAAAATTGAAATTGTAAATTTAAAAAAGAAAAAAGAAAATATATGATAACAAAATCGAAGTACGATTACGTTTACAAAGTCAATAGTTGGTGCTACACTGATAATTCAGATTTATCTACGAACACTGATAACTAGTCAAGTGAACAACAAGCAGTCGACGATAAGACTTTACCGCCAATGTGTTAGCAAGCAAAAAGGATTGACAAAACCCCAGTTCGGCGCTGTTTAAGTAAATACAAATTTGTTATGGCACCGTTGAAAAATGAAAACGAGAATCGCGAAGGAGTCGACAATCCTGCGGCAACTGAAGGTAAATCAAATAGTGTTATCCCTCATTGGTAGATTTAAAAAATATTGTTGCCGGATAGCATGCTTATATGTATCTATGCTAGCTTCGAATTATCATTAGTACGAAAAAAAAATTTTTGTGAACAGAACCAAAGCTACCACACTGCTAAGTGATCTGATGGTAACCGATACCGACGGATTGGTCATCGCCATAAATTATATAAAAATTGGAAAAGTAAACACACCAACAAAAACTAAATTTATTCTCTTTACTTAAAGACTATATAACAAGGCATTTTCTCCGAAATATAATTATGTTAATTAAATTGTTATAAATTTCGGCAACCGTTAAAACAAAATAGTGTTTGCGTGGACATTGGGTAAAACTGATACAGTAAAACTCGCCTTAATTGTCGTTATAAAGATGTATCGTTTTAAAATATGTGATATTTTTATCATAAACATAATGAAAAACTTGAATAATTTCATTTAAATTGTTAATCAACAACTGATAATCATAATTGAGTTAATAGATTGTTCTAGGAAATTGTTTGTTTACACTGACAACAAAGAAGTTTTCGACTTCATGCATTTATGTCTAGACATTTTCTTATATGCGACACAACACAATGGATAGTTTACATACAAGTAAAATTTTAAAGTTTTTCTTGAAACGAGAATAACTTGGACATCTGTTTGGTGGTAAGTGATACGTCTGTCTGCAAATATGACATGTTAGAACATTGTTACCCCTCTTATTTTACTAGTTCATATTTAGTTATTAAAATGTTGTAGTGTGTTTAATGGCAGAAATAGAAGCTACGATGGTAATATGATAACCTCCGATCAGAAAAACTTAACAGATATCTACACGTGAATTTTTGGTAAAGGTAAAAAATTAAAAAAAACATTTAAAAAATTCTACATCTAGCGTGAAATAACATTCATTAGAATACAAATAAATTTATGTACCATTCAAAGTGGATGTTAATGAGAATTCTATTAATAAAGAAGCTACAGTATACTGACGGAAGTTGGTAAATTCTGTCAGCGTACTCTTGCCTGTGATTAATAAGATGAATAACAGGTTTATGTTTCTATTAAAATATACTTAAACGAGAATGACAATTAATTGATAAATAAAATACAAAAACTGAAAGTAATCTACGGAGTTAGTTAATTACTTAGAACAATTAACTATAGATGACGATAAAACTGGCCGCCCAAACAACGAGCAGATATTGCCGGGAAAATATAAATCTTAAAAACTGAACAGATTAATATATAATTAACTTTCTCTTCTGAAGTAGGTTTCCAAAATGGTGGAATCTCGAACTTTATGCATTGTAAATACATTTGCTGTCTTATGTTACAGATAACGGAATTAGTTTAAGACCAGATGTCGTCATAAGTGTACAACCACAATCACAGGGTAATTTTGTTTATTATTTCTTATAATTTAATGACTATCGCGTAAAAAAAACTAATATTCATTTCTCGAATATAAGGTTACAAAATCTAGATGAATTCCGAGAACTTGATAGGATTAGTATCAACTGGCCGTTGGTGTCATAGTAGTAAATTATGCCTCTTACCAGCCAGAGGTTGCGGGTTAGATTCCCGCTCAAGACAAACATTCATGTGATGAACATTTGTGTTTGTTCTGTGTCTGGTCGTTTATCTATATTGTATTAAGTATTTATTTAAAAATATCTACGTATATTTGTCGGTCTCTGATAACCCATAATACAGGTGCTTGGCTACCTTGTGATCACAGTGCTGTGTGTGAAATATGTCCCGGATATTTATTATTATATTTGTCGATTAAATGGTACGAGTAGATAGCTATAGTCACTAGTATTTGGCATAATCTTTTCTAAACAATACTTTGTATTCATATTGAAGAGTAATGTTTAATAACAATATTCATCAAATTTAAATGAAAACAGTTTATTCTATTATAGATATTAAAATTAATCTATTACACGGCACATGGTAATTATGAAATCTGTACAATATGAAAAATTTAACTGACGTGAACAAAATTCATTTTATCATCTGATAGGTACTATGTATAATTCTATTCTTTTATACATTGTCATTATATTAAATATATATAATGTCCATATGCGCAAAGGATGTAGTCAATAATTTGATGACTGTTATGCTAACTCTTGAGCGCAATTTTACAAGATGTTAAGTGTCAATGAGAATGTTGATGGTACAGCTTAGTTGCCAATATTAATCTAGCAGTCCTATTTGACTTTGATACTGTTATGGCAACAGAGTAACATTAAGTGTGGTATGTAGCCAAGCAGGTCGTAAGACTTATCTCTATCAGAAACTATACATCAACATGACCGAAATCGTAACATAACATTACGTCTGTGTTACTAAACAAGCATATTAACCATGTGTCATGAATAATGTCATGAATAGGGAGAATAATCGATGCTTTGGATTTGTATTATAACAGATATAATACAATTCCAAAGCATCGATTATTCTCCCTATTCATGCTTCTTAATTATGTTATTTCAGAAAACGGTCGCGCCGAACTTCCCGTATCCACCATGAACTGGCATTCACGTAGCGGCGGCCATTTTATTCCTATGCACGGTCTTGATTTCCTCATCGGCACATCGAGCCTCCTTATACAGCAAACTGTCGAATTGAATGACCGTAAGTAGATGAAATATTGGAAATGTAACAAGATGAACAAAAATAATACTAATCTCTTAACATTTTCGACGTCAGTTATTCGTAATAGTGTTTTACAGGTCACTAATTTGGTCATTGTTCTTTGAAATATTTTCCGTTTCAGTTACGTCTAAAATCGATTCGGAAAATCGGTACATCGTCAAAGTACCAAATGGCGAAGCCCTGTATTTCGCTAGTGAAGTATCGACGTCCACACAAAGGTGTCTTTGCGGAACTGGGCGGTCATTCACCATGCATTTGCACGACAACACGAGGCAGGAAGCAATGGTGATGAAGAGGCGGCTAGCTGGCGCTTCGTGTCTATTTCCTTGTAGGTTGCAAGTAAGTATCTATCAAATTAATCTTAATTTCAACCGACGAACGACAGGCGTTAGCTCATTGATTCCGGATTTGCGGGTCCCGTACGATGAAGCTGTAATAGTATTCTATAAGACTAACATCATACTAAAGAACTAAAGAGTAATTTCATACATATAACGAATATTTTTATTGTACACCTTTCACTTATAAGCTATTTTTTAATTTGATCGTGTTTCAGTTTAAAATTTCCCAATAATCCTTCTCAATGTTTTAATTACTCTAGTCGTGTATTAGAAGCCGAGATAGTAGGGTTATTCTAATCCGCCTTGCTAGCTACCACCTTCAATGTCAATCTGTCGCAATAACAGCGTTGCTGTGTTCCGGTAGATATACATGTGAGAGTCAAAAGTGTTCTGGTCAAACACACTTCATCATTTACGGCCTCATTTTCTCTTAACATTAGCTGACAACAGGTCATGTGTTGGCCCCTAGCGGATAAAAAAAAAGTAAAAAAGAACTGACAGATTTTAAACCAGCTGTTTACTTTCTTTCCATTTACTATAAAAAAAATTTATTATCTGAGATGTTATAACATTTTATTTATTACTATATTAATTCTTCCAAGAATAATGTGTAAATATTTCAGTTTAACTTTTAACTCCTCGTAAGCGTAGATATCATATAATTTTCTAAATAAAACGGAAGTAAAGGTATAAATAATGTATCCTTTTTATTGGTTAATCAAAATCTAAAATACAAAAGTTAATTTAGAAACATTTTATAGTAACTACTGAAATATCGTGGTTAAATGTTCAGTAGATTTTCTCATATTCATAAATCAGTTGAATTGATTTATTTATTATCCGTAAGGAAATGACAGTGGTGACACCGCCTGGTAACTACGTGGGTCGCATACATCAGCAGTGGACGTGGATGGTACCGTTCTACCTCATAAAGGACGCCAACGATAGAGTCCTGTTCGTGATCGAGGGTCCGGCTTCCCTCCGGAGGAGTGCGCTCATACTGTCAGAGTTTAAGGTACTTAAGGTTTTTATATTATTGTTTGTTATTCACAACTGAGTGTTTCGGGACTTTATAAATTAAAAATTGTGTTTAGATTGTAGTATATTTACACAGAATATTCTCTGACAAACTTTATTTCACCATGTTGACAACATCCTTCTTAGCTACGTCTAACATAGCGTCACATTCTTCATAGTTGACACAGAGTAACCACAAAAATATTTATTAGTCTATGGTCTTCTTATTCTCAACAGTGATGTGAACTGAACTTGAAGTTATATTCACTGTATGTGATTATAGAATTTAATTTATCGGCCGTTATATTGAGTCGTTTTGCGGAATATATGAAAACGATTTGGAAGGTAGCAAACATATTTATTTATTGTATATTCTGTTTTAGATAATGTCAGGAGATTCTTTGCGAGAAGTCGGTAAGATATCGCACGGATGGGATCGAGAGTTAGTGAACTTTGCTACGACATTAATATTTCCGGACACGGCGGTGCAGCCAAAACACAAAGCTCTTCTATTAGCTGCTACATTCTTGATGGTAAATTCTATAACATAATAACTGACATTTGTTACTAGTAGCGTTTTGCCTTCCGCAATTTTAATTCATTATCCGTAAAATTTAGTCTGTGTATTGATATTAATAAAGTATGATACTTCCTCTGGAGTTTCAGCACATGTAACATTTTTATAAAATAAGCAAATAAATACATAGTACTTTAGATATAGACATAGACCCGAAATGTTTAATTAAAAAGTGATTAATACTTTCAATTGATAATATAATGTTAACATTCAAAAATAAATTATAATTCATTGATCCAAGCATTACTTTGCGGAACTTCATGATTTAGTAAAGCAAAAAATTATATCACTAATTTCCGTTTCGGTGAGATGTGCTGCCGAACGCATAAAATCTCTTGAAGTTACCACGTACAATGGCGGAACGCTTTGTGATTGTAACTTAGTACTAGGATGTGTGTTTAGAATCGAAAGTATCAAAATATTTTTTTTTACATACATTTAAACATGTTAATTAATATGTTTCACTTTTTCTTCTGTTGCAGGAATATACATATTTTGAAAGAGCAAAATCTAGTTGCCTACGATTCAATTGCCTTTAAAACTGGAGAACCCAGGTGTATAAAATAATATACCCTAAATCAATTTACATACTTTTATATCTTTTCATAGTACATTGATAAATACAATAAATGTTTATTCTTGTACCTGGTTAAACATGTTTTTCATATTCCTCTTTACAACTGCCTGAAATAAATCGAACACAACTTTTGTTAATTTATTAAAAAATTTCTAGACTATTCAGTTGGTTTCTAGTTATTTCTTTTCTTAGTTACTTAAAATAGTATTTTACGTCCATAATACAATGAGAAATTTCTGGGAAATTTGGGGTTCGACACTTAACATAATTAGTTTAGCAAAAAGGTTACACGTCATTAATTGACTTTTAGGCGGTACGAAATTCGCCGGGTCACTTAGTGGAACATAGTCTCAGTAAAACTTTAAATATATAACAATCTGATCTCCTTGTAATTAAAATTAGTTATTGTCTTAATAAAACAGAGTAAAACGCTACACAATTTTTTGCGCGTTAATACATTTATTCATGACCTAAAGTGAAATGTCATATTCATGTCATTTTTATTGTTATGACTATAAAAATGTTTATTAATATATTGCTATAAGATTTTATAACTTAACACCTATGTTGCAAAATACTTGTGGAACACTTAAAAATAAATCTTGGCCATACCAACAGTACTACATAGGAGAAAGGGATGAAGAAAACAGAAGAAATGATAAAGGTGAAAATCATTGGTCAGGGGCAGAGGTTTGTTTAAAATAATTATTTTTCGGCAATTTTAAATGTTTTTTATTCGTTGTAAAAATTATGGTAGCTATTTGTAGTAAAATTACCAGATACATCATACCACATAATATTAAGTGATGATGAGGCTAGTAAGCGTGAATCCAAGAATTTCTCAACTCTAAAAAAATTGCCAAAAAAATGTTTCCACCATTTTAACTTCAGTACATGTGTGAACCGAACCAAGGACTCAATGGATATATTTTATTACCTGACTCAACTTGTTTGTAACTGTAGCTGAAACGCATATTTTACTGTTAATTTGGGAAACTAAAAAATATTTTCACCTACTAGATGGCTGAAAAAGGCTGGGAGGCTACTTCCAGCTCAGGGATAGATGCTAATAGACATGCAAATTTACAACTAAATAAATTATATCTATTAACACGTCCTTGAAAATAATACTTTATTTTCATAGTCATTGGAGAGATATTCGGGACAGTTCTTGCGAGATACAATGCACGGCGTAGGCGAATATTACTGGCGTTACGTAGGTCGTGAAGGTGACTCCAGGACTTATGAGGGTCACTTTTATTGCAACCAAATGCACGGTTACGGCACCATGTCATATTGTGATGGACGCGTGTTCAGTGTGAGTAATATATTTAGTCTATGATAACGCTTCCCATTATTCCAATATCTAACGTGGAATACTCTTAATTTGAATTTAGCTTCTAGGATAGATTGGAAGGAGAAATTATCTTCTGCTGCTTAGACTTAAATGTTGTCGTCAGTGACTTATGTGACAGTTAATATTAAAAGATTTTTATATAGTATTATAATAACTTACAAAACAATGTCATAATTTTTAGCTTAAAACATTTTTTGACAAGATTAAATCATAAATGGATATGAAATGTAAACAATTGAAAACCCATAAAAATTTTACGAACTTATTTTAAATTTCAATCTTATCCTTCCTGGCTTTTTTTATTTTGCTTTGTTAGAGTACACTACATATTTGAATTGTCCTTATCTCCAATACTATAGGGTTTATTTTACTCGAACATACGGTGGGGACCAGGAGTGGAGTCGTACGTGTATATCCGACAAAATGTCGGACTTTGGCTCGGCGATCAGTTGATCAGGCTGGCGTGGTTACCGCCCACAAACAATTTAATATTGGATTTGACCACAACCAGTACCGGCCGCGCATGTGTCGAATCGCAAAAAACTTTGATGATTGTACACAACAAAAACGTAAGTCAATTAATTGAAGTTTTAATTTACATTAACGACGAGTCTATAAAAGTGTATTGTTAACCTAAATAAAAAAATATTGCTTTAAGATATAAATTTACAGATCGGTAAAAATATTGCCATAAATCTGCTGCATCAATACGGCTGCGATCCGCAAATAACGGCAGAGAACTGGATTAAGCTGTACCCAAAACATTGCACGGATAACGGTAGCTATCTGTTCCCTTTACATATATTTGAAGAGAACTATTATAAATCAAATGCAGTCAATGTCTTAATGGAAACAGACAAGGTTTGAATTTTATTCACAAAATAAATATTCATTTCCATTACAGGAAAGTTGAGCATGCAACACATTACATTTATAAGACTGAAGAAGAATTTAATGAAATATAACTTTGATAAATAATTTTTATAGTCAAGTAGTCTAATATGTCTTTTCTACCATCTATTACATCGCATCAGGTGATTACAATGTGATACATAATTCTATTTATACAAATACAACGTTAATAGATTCCAGAAACTACTGATACGTCTGAAGAAAGAAAAATCTACTTCGCATGGAGTAAAAACGAAATCATAAAACACATGATGAAGCATGCGTTTCTTCATGAAAATCAAAGACTTGTAACTGGACTAAATATTACAAATATTTTGTCTGACTCTAGAAAAAAATTTAAAGCACCAGCTAAGCATGAACTGGATTGCAGGTATAGTATACCTACGATAAAATTTTATTACGCATATAATGAAATCCTACAAATTATAATTTATTAATATTACCTTATAGAACCTTATTGATGGCTAGTTACTTGGGTCAAAAGGCTATTGTTATTCCACTTATAAATGAAGGGAACCTCAACCCTGATTTAACAGATATGCAAGGTAACAGTGTCTTAATGTACGCCACGGTGAGTTTATACTGCACAAACTATCAGCATGATTGATTATTTTTTTATAAAAAGGGTTTGTTTGCTCATATTTTGACAGTGCGGTGATCAGACAGAATTAATACATTTTCTTGTGGAGGCTGGGGCTGGTATTAACGATTATAATGATTCCTGTTGCACCGCCCTTACTATAGCATTAATGCGATTTCTTTGTGTTTCTAAAGAAATAACAATCAATTACATGGCACAAGGTTTAATACCAGAAACACATTTGCCACGCAGTTGTAAGTTTATTTAAAATAGATAGTTCGGTTATCTTTAAACATATGCGTGACATTAACCTTTTTATAGCTTCTTTGGAAAATGTGTCGGAATGGAATTTGGAAAGAGATATTTTGCCTCCGTTGAAACCAAATGGTCTCTCAAAAACACCGAGTAAAATAATTAAATCTCAAATCAACCATAAAGTCAAGTCTTCTTTTACATCGTTAAAGTTACAATCAACCAAAGCGAATTTAACAAGCATTTCAGATAATTTTCCAGATCAAAGTTACGTTAGCGGAAATGATGAAGTTAATAATAGTATCGATTTATTTTCTGAGACTCTTAAAGACTATACGGCAGACGTCTCTGAACTTTACTTAACACCGACTGTTAGTACTTCAATTACTTACACTTTTGAAGTTACCGACATTACTAACGAATTATTTGATATTGAGATAGAAGAGCAAAAGAAACTCACCGACAAAAATGTTAAAAAACCTGTAACAGAAGCACCAAAAAATGATATTGGAAAGCCTATGAATGCGGCACAACGCCTAAGCAAAGATAATTCAGATTCATTAAATCCCGCAGAAACAAATCGTCTTAATAAGTAAGTTCTTGCCGATACCTACATTCGTAAATTGATTTCTTTCGAAGATCGTCCATTTGTTACAGCTGTGAAAAAATTTTGACGACAATAAACCAATTATTATCCGACGGAGCTGACCCAAGTCTTATACGTTGTCCGCAACCCGCGTTGTTTATGGCTGTGTGCTCGCAGAATTGTAATCTCGTTAAACAATTGATCGATCACGGTGCAAATGTAAATGAATATTATCAACATGTAAGTCTACAACTTGAAAATTATTTTTTCGTTAACAATGTTGAGTTTGATTACATTAGCCTTAAACACTTCATTGTTAGGTTTTAGGATATTCGCCACTAGATATAGCCGTTTCCTACCAGCTTTCTATGGAAAATTTGAATGTTATACAAGTGCTACTAGAAAATGGAGCCGATGCAAAACATCGTCTGCCCCACAACCCACGTAGCTCTACAGAGTCCCTTATACCAGGACCAACTCTTTTACACGCTGTACTTGCAAAGACTCCAAGCATAGAATCTGATGAAGAGGTGCAATTGTTTTGTTAATTAATTAATTTATATTTTTAAGAAATTAATAAAAAAAAGCGTTCATATATTATATTATAACTTTTTATTCAAAATAAAATACTTCACACGGTATGTAGGACGCCTTTGTTTATCTAATTCCAGTCTTCCGATTGTCCTCACTAATTGTTTTCAATTGACATTGTGAGATATAATTACTCCTCCAGATCGGGCACTAAATAAATAGCCTTCAGGATGGCTAAATTTATTTCATGGTGGTATTTAAAATCTATGTATTAATTAATATGGTAAGTTACATGTATAATCAATACTGCCTTCGTGTACAGATTCGCTACAAACTGTTGGATCTTCTGCTCTCTTATAACTGCAGTCCTGTGAAGCAATTTAATGGACGTTCAGCTCTAGACGTAGCAATGATGAAAGCATTAGATATATTTAATGTATTCATCATTCATCCAAAGGTGGACCTTAATGCGATAATCAATCAATCTAATCAGAACATTTTGACGAAGTTATTCACACTTACTTTTTTTAAAACACTTGAATGCGCCCAGCGTCAAGACATGGTAAGTAAATATAAACGTACCCGCACAATTTTCATAAACTTGATAGACCCATTGATCTTTACAGTTTTGGCAACTCCGTTGTCCTCGAAAGGTAAAAGAAAAGATTTTTATGTATTTCCTGTAAACCACAAAAATAGTAAACTGCCACTCCTCGAATGTTGTGGTTGTGTATGAGCGACGGTAAACATTTTCCATCACGTGAACCGGTTGCTCGTTTGTCCACTCAACAATTAAGAGAACTGTTATGAGCGTGCAGTCGCTGCTGCAATAACTCTGGTTTTAAAATTATATTAAAATAAACTTATTATTCCATCGTCATAAAAATGTATTTGAATGATTGATTTGAAATTCGTGACATTTATCAACTATATATGTTTAAATAAACGTATGAACTATATATTTTACAATATAATCTAACAATTTATGTTTTAAGATATCAAATTTATTACTACACGGCGTTAACCCTTTAAAACCTTGTCAAAATGAGGAAGACATATTTGAAAACATTTTTGTATTTGCAAAGAAATCACTTGAAGGTGACGGTATTGATGTGAGTAAAAGTACAACCGGTAAGTGTTATACTAAATCATATGAATGCGTGTTCAAGCTTTGTTCGATCATCCCTTTCTAGTAATTTTAAGATCAAATGAAATTGACGTGAAGTGTTCGCCCCTTGCTGATTTTCAGAAATTGTAGTTTTAATAATACAAATTAACGACGTGTATAAATGTAACCATGAGCTTGTTTCTTATGGTAACTCGTTTATTTCACCTTTCCGACAGAAAACAAGAATGATAACAAGGGGAAAAAGAATAGTAAACTCAATGACGAAAAACCTAGTAAGCAGAAAACAGTTGCCAGTGACATTGAAGAATATAAACAGGCAATAGAATTTGTATCAGATTGGGCAAGACTTCTATGTATTCGCTGGTTACGTGTGAAATTTGTTGAAGAAATGATTATAACTATAAACAAGTACATTTTTTATTATTAACGGTCACTAATCTCATTACCTGAATTAAGCATTACGCTTACATTTGTATAATTATTTCTATATGCATTGTATATAAATAACATTTTTTTTTTGTATTCTATAATTCCCATTAAGATACAACTAAAGAATTGTTTAATTTATTACATTCTAGATATAAACATCGACATTGGAATATAATACTGAAGGAAATTAAGAATAAAACGAACATTAGTTTATGGCTTTCGCCTGAAGCATTATTTGAAATTTGGACCAATATGAACACAAGTACGAAAAGAAAGTACGATAAAACACTATTTAAGCATTTACTTCTCATAGTGCTTTATTGCTGCCGATACAAGACGCAATATTTAGCCGATGTTAAAGTGTCTGCTAACGAAATGAATAATACGGAAAAAGAAGCTAATACTCTTTTGCGGAAATATTATAATATGGATTTATCATTAGAATTGAGTTATTACAATACAACAGAGTTAACCAAAGATAATGTCAGTACTCAATGAGTTTATAAAGGTAAATTACTTGTAGACCAACAAAAATTACAAAAACTATTTGTTTCAGGAAATAAAATACAATGTCTGCTTCGAATGTATTATGCCTCTAAACGAGAACAGTATATTATGTCCGTTATGCCAAAGCGTTTCTTTTTGTACATATGACTGTATGAAATTAAATACAGAAAGAATTCAATGCCACCCTTGTAGTGATGATTTGAAAAATATGTATTTCTTAGATTCTGAGACTGAATCCGATCCTAGTATCGAAGAGAGTTAAGGTTTCTTTTTAATTGATAAAAATATTTTAATACATACCTGTTGTTTCTTATAATTTTAATAAAAAATCAGTTACACAATGATTTTCATTCATTTTTCCAATAATAATTGCCAATGAATTGAAAAATTTCAATATTTCATTTTGAAATAGAAAATAGACATAGTATTTAAATTAGATATCATTGAGACACTTTTAGTTCAAAATATTTGTTCCGATGATACGCAATTTTCTTTACTATTTTTATTCATATAGATATTAACAAGATTTAGAGAAATAAATTTTTTATTTTACATTATCTTTACCATATTCATAAACATGTCCCAGCAGACGATAGATAGGTAGAAAATACAATTTGTCATATAGTCTGTTTTATATATAAAATAACGTGTATTGGAGCTTTATAATAATGAATAACAGAAACACATTTTACTAATTGTGCAGGTTATGTTTTGAAATGGTTATTTTTAATATGCGCGTGAAATCAATTAATTTACCTCATCTTCTATTTATTCGGTTTAACTACGAAAAAAAACTAATGTAACTTATTTACTTAAAACAAATGAACTTAATTTTAAATATGTTATAAATTTAAGATCTGGTACACACTGAATTCAAAAGTCAAATTAACGTCAGTGACAAAAGAATTGTTTTAAATTAGTTGTAAACCGCGCGTAATTTACTAGTACATTAATGCGAATTGCTATTAATAATTTGTGTTTATAAAGTTAGATATGTAACGTATTTATGAAAATTGTAAACTTAAATTTAATATTCAAATATAGAAAAATGGCCTCTGCTGCAAAGAAAATAAAGTTGTCTTCGACAACCACTGAAATCAAAAGTGGTCTCGTAGATTTTATAAATGAAATACAAAAGAAGCGGGAAGATACAGCCGATTCCATTATGAAGTTTGATTTCAATAAGAAGCGAGTGCGTATTATATCACAAGAACAACTTGTGCCTGATTATTGCGAGGGTATTGTTTATTGGATGTCGAGAGACAGCAGGGTTCAAGATAACTGGGCATTTTTGTTCGCGCAAAAACTTGCACTTAAGAATCAAGTACCACTGCATGTGTGTTTTTGTTTGATTGCGAAATATTTAGATGCGTCTGTGAGACAATTTCATTTTTTGATTAAAGGTAATGGTGTAGACCAGTGTCTTTATTCAGAAATAATCATTACTTAATCAATAAGTAGTAGACTTCCAAATAATTTTTATTTGACTTACTACTGATGTACTATTTATTGTACTTATTAAACATGAATGGATGTCATAATCATGTATGAATGTTTTAACATAAAAAAAATAATATCAATATTCTTTTAGGTTTAGAAAAAGTTGCAGCAGAATGTAAGAAATTAAACATATCATTTCACTTACTGGAAGGCAGTGGGGCAGATGCCCTGCCCCAATGGATCATTGATCATAAAATTGGTGCAGTAGTCTGTGACTTTAACCCACTTAGGACCCCAATAAGCTGGCTTGAAGGTGCTAAAAAGAAATTCAAAAAGGATGTACCTTTGATACAGGTATGTAAAATATTTAAAATTTAATTACTAACTTTAACTATAAAAATGATTATCAGACCTCTGTAGACTTGAAAGGTAAAAATTACTAAACAAAACAAAATAGGGAAAACTTTGTGTCAAAAAGACTGAAGAAGGAACTAATATTATAATTTGGTTTGGAATTTTTATAAAGTATGGCAAATTGCCACCACTAAAAAATTTTTTTAAAAATGTTACAGGTTGACGCTCACAATGTGGTGCCCTGTTGGATAGCCTCTGATAAACAGGAGTACTCTGCTAGGACCATAAGGAGTAAAATAAACTCAAAGCTGGATGAGTACCTTACTGAGTTTCCACCAGTCATAAAGCATCCATACACTAGTAAATTTGAACCTGAGGTAAGTTTTCTAAAATTTAAACCCAAGCTTTTTATATTGTTGTCTATATGGTTATTTCATTTTTGCACTGATGTCTGGCGGCACCACAGTGGTGTTGTTATATGACAAGTGAAAAGTAACACATGAACAAATCTTTTAATGTCTTTGGCCAAAAACAAATAAAAACACATTTGTTTATTGGCTTTCATTTTATTATAATATAGAACTTAAGCATTTAAATGTTTTATTATACTTAGAACTTATATTTTATTTGATTTCCAAAAATTCATACGAAAAATCTGAAATATGGAGATGTCAGTGTAAATATGTGTTTCACTAACTTAATATTTTTTCTACTTAGTCCCCCTTATTATTCTATAAAAATTGGCTGAAATAATTGAAATTCTAATCAATTTTCTTTTATTTATAAAAATATATATGCAAAGATTATTTACAGTTTAATTATGAGAAAATGAAAACTTTTCATCATTATAAGCCTTACTGTGTATGTCTTGAAACAATTTATAGCCTATAGATTGGGATAATGCTATTGAGAGTCGAGACGCTGACAAGACTGTGGGTCCTGTGGAGTGGGCCAGACCTGGATATGATGAAGCAATGAGGACTTTGAAAAGTTTTTTGGAGAAGAGATTAAAGATCTTTGCAGCAAAACGAAATGACCCTACTCAAGATGCCCTCAGCAATATGTCACCATGGTATCACTTTGGTAACTATTATTGTTTTCAAATTTATATGTTGTACACAATTAGTAATATTTGATATAACAGTTTTTCTTTATCACAATGTATTGATAAATGTGTTAGTGTGGACATTTCTCATGAGTGCTTAAGTAAATTAATGTATATATTTCTTATATTTACTTTTCGTAATATCTATATTTATTTTTATTACTTTGAATATTAACTGATAGAAAATTCTAAGAAATAAGACCATGCATTTTATACATACATGTAGGTTTAAAAGACGGTTTTAAATTACATATATATTTATATATATACCTGCAATCATTTTTTACTATAAGCAGAAGTGAGTTGAGGGTAAAAATTAATAAAATAATGTTTTGGATTAATAAAATACATATAAATGTCTCTTTAAACCTAAACAGCAATACTTTCCAGTATAGTACCTCATTTTACATTGAGTATATTTATATACATATATATTTAAATGCTTATCTTACATTATACTATACTTACCTTAAGTAAATGATATGCCTAAAATTTTATTAATACTATCTTCCTTGTGTTTAAACTGTTTATTACTACCACAATAATTCTCTACCTATTTAAGAGTTTTTAACTTTAAAACTTTTGTCTGATGAAGCTTTGAAAAAAAAACTCTAAAATATAGCATTTACTCATTTTTATATTTCATTTTATATATAATACTTTATGGATTAAGTATAAAAGAGCTGTTTCATCACACTAACCATTTATTTATCATATGCATTATAAACAATTTATTATACTCCTATATGTACGTTGCAGGCCAAATATCAGTTCAGCGAGTTGCACTCTGCGTCCAGAATTACAAAAAACAATACACGGAAAGTGTGAATGCATATTTAGAAGAAGCGATCATACGTCGTGAACTTGCTGATAACTTCTGTTTCTATTGTGAACATTATGATAGTATAAAAGGTGCTAGCAATTGGGCGCAGAAGACTTTGGATGATCATAGGTTCGCTAATTTTTTTTTTTTAAAAGATTTTAAAGCAATTAAATTCTAAAGACAAAGCAATTTAATTAATGTTTTTCCATTACATGTTAGAAGGGTCATTTATCATAGGGATAAAAGGAATTTTTTTATTTGAAGCTAAAAATACCTTAATCCATTTCACTATTGGTATTAAATTGCTTTGTAACTTTCAAATATCAAGTGTTTTTTTATCTCTTTTTAGTGAAAATCTAAAGGTAACACATTCATAAGGCATATATAGATAGAGAGCTAATGTTTATCACCACTATTATAATTTTGTTTTTGTTTTATAAAGATCTATATTTCTGAGGAGATTGTATGCTCTTAAGGTTTAATAGCTCAAAATCTGTTATACTTACGTATATCTTTATCTGTCTTTAGTTAAGATATAAATTAGCTGAACCGCATTCCAATATAGCATGTGTTGTTTTTGATGTTTCTTTTTTTATCAAGTGTTTTTTGGAGTTTTTGTAATTTGGATTTATGAAATTGACATATTTTTTAAGACAAAAGCCCTGAAATAAATGTGATTAGAAAACAAAAGACCAACAAATTAATCCTAGTTCCAGCAATGTTTAGTAACAATGTTTTAATGTGGAACAAAACATTGCAGAAAAGACAAGAGAACACACATTTATACGTTGGAGCAACTGTCTAAAGCTGAAACACATGATGAGTTGTGGAACTCGGCTCAGCTGCAGTTGGTGAGGGAAGGTAAAATGCATGGCTTCCTGCGCATGTACTGGTGCAAGAAGATCCTCGAGTGGACAGCGAGCCCAGAGGAGGCACTCAAATACTCAATATATTTAAATGACCATTACAGTATAGATGGCAGGGATCCAAACGGATATGTCGGTGAGTGTACATTTTTTTATAAAGTAAAATCTAATTAATTTTATTAAGGTGACTTCAAACCTACTAACTATTAATAATCATTAAATATTTCATAACAATTTTTTAAATAACGGCCATTGAAGCAAAATTAAGACATTCATAACTTTCTTATATTTTGAGTGGAATGTATGTGCTGAAGAGTAATGTTTTTAATCTATAATGTGTTACTACGCGGTCACAAATTAACATGATGTTAATGGATGTTGAGGCGTAAGGTGACGATGGATCTTATATGTAAACACCTAGAACAGTAAAGTTTTGTGGCTGTGTAAATATGAGACAATACGAAGCGGGATGCTAGCCGGGCGGATTCTGAAAAACTACCACCATTCAATCTAGTGATCACCAGCGTAAATACAAATAAACTTAGGCTTCTCCAGTGGCGTGCCGATAGGACAAGTTCAATTACGGTTTCTTAATTTTTATTTACACCATCGTTTTGGTACAGCGAGCGTTGCTTTCGTGCTTGTACAACGGTGCCGTTGTTGGCGTGACAGTTACAGGGATAAAGAAGGCAAAGGTTGTTTCGTAGTGAGTCTGTATTCAATTTTTGGCAGGTTGCATGTGGTCAATATGCGGTATCCACGACCAGGGCTGGGCGGAGCGCGCCGTGTTCGGCAAGGTGCGGTACATGAACTACGAGGGCTGCAAGCGCAAGTTCGACGTGAACGCGTTCGTTGCCCGCTACGGGGGCAAGAAACACAAGTACGTTGACGTTTCCAAGAAATAACTCGCTCTATCAGCGGTGAAAGTCCCTCTAGAGCGTCTGTTACTAGATCTTCAGTTTGATAAGAGCCACAAACACGTATTGTAGTTGTGTTGTTTCGTTCGTGCGGTCTGAGCAATAAAACGTAATGGGCTTGGGGGTGCTTAGGGCTTTATTCAATGAGGAATGATAAGCTCGACACACCGGTACGGTTCACATGTGACCGTACAGTCCGCAAAGGGTTAAAGGTTTTAGTCACTTAAAAGTGACATTTGTTTTAATTTTTCCGTTTGAAGTTAAGAGTAATCCATACACGTCATCGGGAACATAAAAATTATCATTAAAAAATATTTACGCAATGATTTCTTAGGTTATCGTGATTCCTACAAATTGATTGAAAACAAACTATGAAAGAAATCATCGTGCACACATATTTTGATTATGATGACGCATCCATCATCTAATGTGTGAGCAGATAATGAGCGTAATACGGATGTTGTGTAAACATTCTAAACGAGTGTTACATTTGTCACGGGTAGATGTTTCGCCTAATACGGAATAAATTTACTGCAGTACATTTACGCTAATATTTACAGAAAAAAGTTAAGGCGAAATAATGTCATAAGTTTTATTATAGTAACAAAACTAACCGTGTTTAAGTAATGTACATCTTACAACTATTCAATATTTATTCCATACCGCATTCTATCCAGACATCATCGAATATTTACTACAATTGTTATTTCTACATTTTTACATTTCTTCTATTTTTGCCATTTATTGGTGAGGGCTGTAGATAGTAAATTCATGCACAAATTATAAGCAATATCTATTATTATTATTTTTTTATAATTCTAATTGCAATCTATAACTTAAGAATAACATTAGCAGTCAAACTTTATAATCAACAATATCGTATTTATAAACATACATAACTATAAATGGTCCCGTGTTTACTAAAGTTTGTTGAATTTTTAATTTCAATAAAATCTATATGTAAGAAACGGGCAGGGAATTTACAAAATCATTTGTCTTTGACAAATACTATCGTAAAAACCATTTCAAAGTAATGTAAATATATTGTTTTTTTCTTATTAATTATAGATCTAAAAATAGGGTCGTTTTTATTAATTAGTTTATAGTGTTTTTATTAAAAATAATAATATGAAGAGTGATTTTGTTGCACTTTTAAAATAAATTTATGGATAACAAGTTTGTTATAAACATTTATTGTTATTGTAAGTTAATTGTAATGTTCTTAATATTATTAAATACGATTTTCTTATTACACACACCTTGTTTGCTTTTATATTTAACCTTTACAAGTGTAGACGCTTCCCATAACCGATAATGAAAAAAAATAAAGACTAACTTTTTTATATACAAATCATTGCAAACATTATTTTTATTTATTTGTATTTTTTTTCTAATATCGTATTTAATTTTAGATTAATCGTTTCATGTAACTAGGTCTGGCAAATACGAGACGTACGTATTAGTACCTGTTGGCATTGAACATTGCCCGCCTCGAATACTTTACAAGTTACCAAAAATAGAGCGTGTATTGCGGCGCCTGGACAACGGCGCGAGGTACGTACTTTGAGGTCAATACACGGATACGCAAATAGCCGCGTAAACAATGCATAAAGTTTGTTCTATTTTAGTTTGAATATAATACGTTGCTTTTACAATGGCATCGTTATATAAATCAGAACGGAAATTCTTTTATAATGATAAAAATTAATGATCCTTTGGTGTAATACTAGTAGTATCCCGGCCACTTTCACCGTAGGTCGCGGGTTCAATATCTGCTTAGGACAGATATTCACGTAATGAACGTTAATGTTTGTTCCGTGTCTGGTTGTTTATACATGTGTGACACCCATACTATAGGTGCTGCTTAGCTACTTACTTATCTTCGAATCGAAATACTTTGTGTGAAAAATGTAAAACATATTTATTTATTGTTGTTGAACAATTCTTTGACCACTGTATTGCTTACTGTTGATAGTAACATATCACAAATATGTTTCGATTTAGAGCTAAAAGCGATGAACGTAACAATGGTTTGTGTTGTTAACAGCACAACTATGTACTACATTTTGTTATCTATAATATTAAGATATAAAGAAAAAAAAACATTTCAACTCATGGTTAAATTCCCTTGTATAGATGTTACATCCATCAAATTAACCTTTTGCACTTCACACAAAATTTAATATCACCCACCAACTCAGTGGCATTTTTATAAACAGTAAAAATTAAAGAATAATTATTTAAAACAAAATATAAATGCGTAAACATATTTTAGATTACTTTAATATATTTTTTACATACACATTCATATTTCTGTTATGTTACAGAAAAAAAAGTTTAATTTTTAATATTTTTATATATACCGATATTTCTAATAATAGTTTTATACACAAAGTAAAGTGCGTCACTTATTGCAGAAAAATATTAAAAAATAATGTGCGGTAATCCCCTAATTTGTATAAATTGCCTCTGATTGAATAATATGGGGGTGAATCCCCAAAAATTGTTTATTTGTTATTCATGTCACCCTATAGTTGTCAGTTGATTTGTGGTTAGATTAAAGGTTGACAATCCAAACTGTATTACTGATACTCCGCCCAGCCGTGTTTCTGTCAGCGGGCCCTATCTCATAAACCGTAACAGGTAGAAAGTTAAAATTTTCACAGATTGTATTTGTTATTTTACATTTATTATTTGTTGCTGTAGTGGCAGCAACAAATAATAAATGTAAAATAATTCAAGAAATGTAATTTTATAGGCGTTTATAGAGTACAACTCTTCGCGGTGGAAGTTCGATACGCCATTTATTATTAATTACGGAAGATAGGGGGATGCCTTTTGGTTCAGCTTATCTTTCTTTTTAATCACATAGGTTAGTGCATCAGCACAAACCCATATTATGTTAAGTAGCATATGATCTGCGCCTGGTGGTTGATATAGCCTATTTTCTAAGAGAACATTTTTTTGGTATTATTGATTAAAAATTTGTGGTGATATTTTTAGTTTTTATTGTAATAAGCTTTTAATAATGCGGAATAAAACATCGGTTGCTTTGCTTATAAATATTTTTATTTATGAATGTGACTGCTCCGTGGTTACACAATCATATACCTTCGTTAATCTTCATAAAATTAGAAATAGAAAAATAATATCAAAGAGCTATTTCTCGTCGGAACATTTATTGAGTCAAGTTTAACCATCAGCGTAATGTCAATGGTAATATGCGAAAATACTTCATATAGTTAAAGGTTTGTAAAATTTAGAATCACCTATACACAGCTTTTTAAATGTCTATTTTATTTATATATATATTTGTATTTTTTTTTTTCAAAAAAGCATAAAACATAATTACCATCATTCACTTCAGAAGAAATATAATCGATATTGTCATAAGAAACACAAAATTATCATTTCAATTTCTATTATGTCTCATTTTATTAATAACAAAGTCTCTTTTAAAAGATATAATAATAATTAGAAAAAAAAATAGAATAGTTATCATAATGTCAACACACAAAGGAATAATTATATAATAATAATAAAAAATCGAAAATTAAGTTAGAGAGGTACGCGAATCTGACTGTATCGTATTTATTATGGTTATTGTTTGCTTTTATTATGATCTCGAGTGTGTGTAGTGTTCCGAGTGACACCGTCGGCATTGAACACAACCTGTGGCACGCTTCTATATAAACGTATTCAACTAATGCACAGTACGGGCCGGTGTCCGTTTGCAGGCATAATTACAACGTTACAATAAGACTTCCGATTGGACATCATAGAAAATTCAATGTTTGAGACGGCCGTTGAAAGCCGGTCGGGACCGGACTCCAGGTCGGGGGGGGGGCTGCGGCATTGGAGAGGAGTGGCAGGGTGGAGTGGGGGGATGTGGCAGGCGTCCGGTCGAGATGCGGGCGTTACGAAACGGAAACAATAACTTTAACATGGTCGGGTATACATACGGGCAAAATGGTACATTTAAATACTAGTTTACAGTTGTGTGCTCCCCCGTGTTAGTGTGTGTGTGAAAGCAGAGCTACATTCGCTGTTTGCGGGCGTGGTCTACTGCACGCAGCACGAGTTCTTGTGCCCGTTCCTCTTCAGCCTCGACTTGGGCCTGTACTTCTCCAGGTAGGACAGCTGCTTCGCGTTGATGGCGCCGCGACGTTGACTAAGAATGGAAAATAAATACACATATATTTAATAGGTAATATTACCCTTATTATTCTTTATTAACCGTTCAGGTCACCACTAGGTCTACAGTCGAAAGTATTAGTTAAAAAAAATCTCAATTGATACACGATAGAAAGTGACAATTAGGCTACAGATGGTGGCGTGTTTTCATCCAGAATAGTCTTGCTCTTATATCTATGACTGCTGGAATACAGCAATGCTATCATAGTGACAGGTTGACATTGGGTGTGGTAGCCAGGCGGGTTTGAAGAAACCCTCGGCGCCATGGAGGCAGTCAAGTCAATAACAGAAAATGGAAAGTGCCAGAAAGTTAAGTTGCGTCATACCGATGCCATCTATACGAGATTACTGAGCGTTTAAAACATTAAGGGTGACGACACAACCGTGATAGTTTTAATGGATAAAAAATTCAATATGATCTGATTTCACCGATTAACAGTTAAAGAGTCACATATTCCCCGTCAAAATACCACTAAAAAAGCATACGTAATATAACTCACTCTCGTATGGTCTCCACCGCCTCCTCGTACTTCATGCCGAGCTCGATAAGCGCGATGGCCACCATGACTGGTGCGCGGCCTAGGCCCGCAACGCAGTGCACCGCCACCGCAGCGTCCGGCTTGTTCTGTGCCCTGATACACACACATATACATCAACACCCTTTTCTATAAGTCTATATCGTTTACGATTATTTCATCAGCATCATGTATTTTTTGGTATTATGAACTTTTCTCTCATGTAAACAATTGAAACACAATTTGGAACCTTACGACGATCGAAATTCGATTGATTCCAAATCGCCACCAATCTGTATTGCACATTGATATACTAAAAAACTAATAAAAATAATGCTATAAAATAATACGTATTAGTTTACGATTATTTAGTATTATGGATTTTAATGTATACTTTATTTAAAGAATTTGATAATATTATTACAGTAAAATTCGATAAAAAACGCTTTAATTTTTTTAAATTTAAAAATAATTTTCCGTAGATAGTTAATTGTATTAGCAGTTCATTCCCCTTATGCTGGTACATAAAATACTTATAGCATTTTGCTGTTGCACCGGATTAGAAATACGATAGATTCAATCCTACACACTACTGAGGTGTATGCTTGTTGACACGTCATTATATATTACCTAATAATTTTTTCATAAATGTATTACACATTTTATGAGATCGGGGATTTCATAAAAACATGGTGTGATAATTTCTACTAATTCATATATTAATTACAAGTAGAAGACAATGATATTTAATCATAGTTTTATTACTATTAATATATAATTTATAATTTGGTGAACTTGATTTGCAGAGCCACAAATAATGTATTAAATAGCTACGTATAGTTTAGTTTTACTTTTCAAGATGTTACAAAATAAATATCGTAAGAGCATCAGTAAGAGAAGTACACATTAAAGCACTGGTTCCAAATGTAATGTAGAAATTACGTCAGATATATTTATTTCAATACTACAATAAAGATTCAAATATTTAACATAACCATTATTTACCTAGTGGCGCACGTTCGTAAAAACTGGAAGTCAGATAAGTTGTATGAATATTAACTAGTCACAATTTTTTTCTAATTAGTCATTCCCGACATATTATTCCAACCATTGTAGACGTAATACGTAAAATGTGTTTAACGATAATGGCTGCACTTTTTACAGTGTTAATTATTTATTAATACTTTAATTTGATCTTTAAAATTGAGCCATAATGAGAGATTGTAATGCCTATGTGGTTTTTGTCCCCATCTAACTATTGGGAATGGAGAAATGAAAATGACTTTTGGTATATCATTATAGATGCTTTAGATATATATAGAGTATGACGATATTATAGATGCTATTGAAGGTTAGCATGGGCAAGCTAACCTTGAATGATTAACTCGGTCAATTTCAATACAGTGGTGTGGTGAGTTCTATCAATATTTTTATTAGGATAGAGGTCCCGTACTTGTGCAATACAATGCCATTTATGATCAGTAGACTTATGTTTGTATGAAATAATAACATAAAGCATTTTGTGCCAAACAGTGCAACCTAATCTCAATGTTCTAAGTTCACAGGATGAGATCTAAAAATGTATTTACTTCAACAATTTCAAGTGACATAGTCGTGATTGTCTCGTGGTACATATTCAATTTATTCTTTTTACTTCTTTTGCAATAAAAATAGGTCTATAATAAGTTATTTACAATAGATCTTAACGACTGTTCCTAAAGAATTAAGATTTAAAACTTTACATCACAACTCTGATTGTTTTTGGAGATATAGAAAGAGAACTCGTGTAATAGAAATCACATCTTCTATTTTAGTAAAAAAGTTAATTTCTAATAAGTTTTCATAAATTATTGTGATTTGTCCGCAATAGATGGGACGCTAAACACGACAATATATTCGTGATTAGTCATTAACACGTTCGCTGCAACGTGGGGCGTATACGCCCCATGCTGAAATTACCTATGAAAAAGTTTGGACCATCTGTTATCTAAAATAATATCTTTAAGCTAAAAATAATTACATATAACTTTAATCCAAATCAAAATTTAGTTAAATCGTTAATTGCCGAATAAAGGATTGTCAAATTGTATTCTGCGGGCGCCTCTGATCGCAAGGGAAAATATTAAAAAAATGTTCCGGCAGGGAACGTGTTAATGAGTTGTTTTGATTATTGAAACTTTTTGTAGTGTATTGTTAATAGTATGTATAATGCTGGACAGATGGTTTACTTGTCGCGCAGTATCTCGAACCACTCGTCGACGACGTTGACCGGCGGGAAGGTACCGTCGTCGTAGGCCAGGTCGCGCACCTCGATGCCCTCGGCGCGCAGCGGCGACGTGTCGTAGCTAGGCTCGCAGACGCGCACCACCGTACACACGTTGTGCTTGCGCAACTCCTGTTCACATTCAAACGGGACTTTCTTTCATTCTTATTTTTCGGCATATAGTATTTTTATTATCGTCAATGTGGCAACATTTGACTTCAATTTCACATGATGTTAACTGACAATGACGCCGCGAATGGCAGTGCTTTCAAGGAATACCCTGGCTCCCACATGTATGACTGCCGGAACGCAGCAATTTTTTAACGGCGACGGATTGACATGAAAATGATAGTTAGCGAGGCGGGTTCGGATCATACTACCTCCTAAAATCGATCAAATGTCCATGAAATCGAGTCAGGTACATCCGCGTATAGAAACCGCAGCGCGGAAACAATTTAAATATTACACTATATTAAATTTACACTATGCTCTTTAAGGCGTATAGCTTTGTCATGATAATCTAGTAATATCACTATCTAGAGCGCCTTTAAATCGGGACACAAGAATCTGCATTGTCCTGTTAAGTTGAAAACGACCATCAGTAAGCCGTTGAATTACATCGTGTCCTATTTTAGATTTTGTAAGGAATATGCAACAAGATTAAATCGACTAGATCAGATGACAGCTATACTTGTAAAATTCAGTTTCGAGTGATTGACCTATATCAATGCACAGCTTGAACCGCTTGCACTAGAGCCATAAAACTTGGAAAATGTTTTCTTTGTGATATGTAGGTATCAACTACAAAAGGATGTATTAAAACCCACCCTTAGCAAGTGTTTAAAAATTAATGTTTAATTAAATCAATATCACACCCAGAGTGGGAGGACGGTTAGTATTTGTATGTAAAATACATCCAAAGTTGTTCCGTCGAAAATGAAGGCTGCCGTGGGCTGACCTTAACGAATTCAACAACATTAAATACGTCAAGCCCTTAGTGTTGTCAGAGCAGATTGCTCCCATTGTCCCGCGACTACAATCGACGTGAAGTATAAGGAACGCGTAGTGACGCTCAAGTGACATTTGCGCGGTCGCTGGCGGCACGCCCCAGCCGTGCGAGATAGCGTGAAAGGCGCACCGGTTCAATATGCGATACGCGGCACGTCGGCTAATCACTAAGAAATTTATCGTCCTAAATATTTGCCCCATTGTTCAGCCTCGATAATGCTCGCTCGCAGCGGGGAGCCGGGACGGATATTCTGTGCGCGTTCCCCCGGTACATTAATGCTGATAATCGTTAATTACAAAACTGTAGTAGAGCATTTTTGGAGTGTTAGTAAAACTTAACATGCAAACCCTATAAACATGATAGCTCGCGAATCACCGGATTCGCGAGCCAGTTTCGATGAAGCTGTAATAGTCGTCAATAAGACTAACAGCG
>DWQX01000538.1:0-40746 GCA_018245475.1 Pharmacophagus antenor | reverse complement strand
ATATATATATATATATATCAAAGCTAGGTATAAAAAATATGATGCAAAAAGAGTTAATAAAAACGAAGAGTGAAAAATAAGAACTTGGTAATATTAAATAACATGCTTCAGATAAGTACAATATTAAATAATACTTTAGTAAAACTCCTATGTTCCATGGGATTTGTAATTTAATGCGATAATATTTAAACATTTCATAATCTGATATAATTCAACAATATATATTTACTAGTTATACTTATTAAAGTAAATAATGCAGGAATTGCATTTAAATTTCTATCAATAAATTATTCTGTGTGAATAACTATTGTAATGCGATCACGGAAAACAAATCTATGTAAATGCATGACATAGTAATTCATTTAAATTCGTTGAGAAAATCATTCTAGTAAGTTTATCTGTTTTTACATGCCATAAAAGGTATTTACTTAATATTAAGATGAACGTAATAACGGATTTGAGATAGTAATTATTCTATTTTGTATTTAACAAAAAGTTGTTAATTAATAATTATATCGCAGTAATCTTAAAGATGCATACGCATTCTTCGCTTAAAAATCCCATTGTCATATCTGGACAGAAAATTGTTCATGGACTTACAAGTATATTGTATAGGAAAATAATAATGTAGAATAATAATTATAATTTAATAATCCTAAGCGGTAGATATGTTACAGTGAAACAACGAATATCTAGAACATTCACCGGTGAATGTCAACATTCACATAGTCTCTTGGTATGTGTGCGAAATATTTGCTAAATACCCTTATTTCTGACTTACAGCAGTAAATATTGACATTCACCATGCACTAATGGTGAATGTTGAAAATGTTGGAGATTTATATTTTCTTCTCCGTAATTCAGTCGCCATTAAACGTCCCAAGGGCAACGTAACTTTTTCAAAGATTAAGAAAACGTTTCTCGCGTTATCAAAGCTTACATAAGACTGATAAAGCTGATTGACTCCGAGCAGAACAAGTATTTCGTGGGTGGGAGTTAGTCGCTTGTTTTTTGACCTTAATGTTTTGGTCTTCTACCAGAGCATATCTGTGATTGTCGACATACACCGGAGAGGGTCTGAATGTATTACAATAATATAATGAGATATTCGATCTTTCACCGACGTATTTCGTATCTGTTGATATTCACCGGTGAAAGTCCACATTCTCCAAATTCGGTCATTCACGGAAACAGATAATAAATTCTGATAGACGAAATACTGGTTTTTGTAGTCCATTGCTCGAATTATAATACAATATCTGATAGCTCATTAAATATTAATTTATTATGACAGTTAAAAAACCAATTTCAGCTGGACTCAACTGTCATGTAAATGTTTTAAAGAAAATAGATCCACCACTGATGACATATTAATAGATAAATTTTGATTGTGAGTTCCCATCGTAATTCGCTGATACCTATATTGACTATGCGCATGTGTAGTATATTTCATTTTAATTTTTTTTACGTCATGAAGCATAAAATAATATTACTTTTTACAAAGTTGTGCAACTTTCGCATGTTGTAATGTTATTTGACCTTACAACGTATTTTATTACACCAGAATAAAATAATAAAATCCATAGAGCTGTAATCAACGTTGATACTCGTACGTATTAAACTGGTAAGTATAAGGTTGTAAAAAAGGTTTTCAATGATCAATCATTATTATAATAGCTTTTTATGAATAAGATGTTAGAATAGATATTGTCCTTATAAAAATCGCTTATTACTTTATTGCACATTCTGCAAAATATGATTAGTTAAAGAAAAATAACTGCGTATCTTGATTCGTGTTCTTTACCATGAATATCTGAACATCTTTCTATCAAGGATATATTGAATTATTTTTATAGAATGCTGTCTTAAATACTGGTTTCCGATCGGGCTGCCTGTTAATTCTTCTATATAGCTTAAAACATTATATATATCTTCAAATACTGCAGGTTTTACCATTAAAGGAAAAAGATTACTTACTCTTGTCGTATGCAGGACACATTATAAAAATATGAGAGTAACGCAAAAGTAAAATATTAGGTGTTCATAATTATTATTAAATCTTGTAATAATAATTGGAAATTAATTAATTAATCTTATGTTGGATACAGTCATTATCTGCCGCTTATTAAGTGTTGTATATACTTGTGTTTCCAAATTGTTAATTTAACAATTTTTTATCTGATAGAGGCTTATAATACAGAATACATTATTACTACAATCACTATGTAACATCTGTGGTCATGCTTTACTATACATCAATCCATCGAAAGCCGAAATAAATAATCTATAAAAACCTTGTGCTTAATAACTGTTGAGGATTATTCGTATATTATTATATTTTAAATATGCAACTTGGTCAATGACTTTTGTAAAAGTATCAGAGCATTAAAGCCTCCTTGGATTGCGAAAACAATATTCACCCATGAAAAATGTGAAGAATTTTTTTATCTTATAAGCAGCAATGCAAGCATTCTGTATACAATGTTGAAAACAATGTGCAGAAGTGTTATTTCTTTATGTTTTATACCGTTTATAATAAAACATCCAATACTTGACCATTTCGATTCAAAAATAATATAATATGACTTTCATAGCTTGCAAACATTAGATAGCAGTGATTTTCAAATCCCGGATATCTATGTTTTAAATTTTAAAACATTTAAAAATTCAATTTTTTTAAATTTTAGACGTCAAAGTATAATGGAGTATGTTTATTAACAAATCTTTTTATACGCCAACACATTTCTATTTTATTCTGATTCTGCTAAGAAATGTTGTCTGGTTCGAATAAAAATCAAATGTTATGAACATTTTGTGAATATTTTTTTACTGTTATATATTATAAATAAATCGTCTTTATTGTTATAACCTATAACACCAGTATATTAATGGTGTGTGGTCTGGTTAAATTTGAATGTCAACTTATGGACGATTCTGCAATTGTCAGAAGTTGACAGGCATGGCCAAATATCTTCAATACTCATTTAAATTTGTTTACGATTTATAAAGAATCCAATTTACACCTCGCTTTGATAGAAATACAAAATGAATATCTACATGTTGAAGCATAATAGCTGCTAGTCGATGACCCCTTAACTTTTAAATGCGCTTGGTTGGTGTAGTGTGGTGACGCCTATGGGCATTTGCTTAATTATTTGTTTCAGTATTTATTTTATTATTAATAAAAAGTCTACAATGAAAGGAAATTTCCAACGGAGAGGAAAATTGCACCTCCTCTAGTTTTAGATGAAATTGAAAAAATATTTATCAAAATATAGAAAAAAAAGTAAAATCATAATTAACACAATTAATTCAATTTTTTCTTCTACGAATATAAGTGGTCAACTAACAGCGAAAAGGGATGATCAAACACTCGGTATTTTTTGTTTGCGTGGGTGGTCAACTACTGAATAATTTACCAAATTCTTAAACAAAATCCTCAATTTTTTTATATATACATTTTTATTAAAAGAAAGTCTTGTCCAGTAATCCGAGGTGATCTCTTTATGTCAGTTGTCGCCATTTATTGATAGGATAAGAGTTTATCACTGTTTGAATACAAATTTTCCCCCAAGTGGTCACTACTAGTACTCTTCCCTTATAAATTATTGGGACCATCTGCAAAAATCATGACCCCTAGATCGATACGCATACTAGAGATGTTTGACAAGCAAAAATGTATATGAACTTTAACCGATTACAGGTTAAGGCCAATAGATTCACCTGTAGGTCGACTGTTGCATAAATACTAGCTTATGTTGTCAAAAGCCATCATTATCTTTAGCGCATTCTGATAAAGAAGGACAATGGGACATTTTTTTTTCAGGCACGGATTCTTAGAAAGTATACACCTGTACTACAAAATAATTATTAGTAAACAGGTGTCTTAAAATAGTTGATCTAAAAAATAATTATTTAGAAAAAAACTCAATCATTACGAATATTATGTTAATTATGTTTTAACTTTCCATCAAAGTAAATACTTGTATGCTGATTATTTAAAACAAAGTAATTAATTATTCCTTACAATTGATGTCCTGTCATAATAATAAACCCATTATAAGACCCGAAACACTAAGTTAAAGTATAAATTTATAATTACAAATGTTTGCTTCTCATTTTCTTAGAGTGTGTCTTGTTGACAAAAAAGGAACTTTCACATAAGGTTATCTTCAATTCTATACGCTATCTCTTCGTGTTGAGGTTTGTATGCAATTTTCTTTTAGTATAACGAGGTCAGAGTGAATGATCACTCAAGCGACTTGAATACCTCTGACGCACATAATCAAATTTTCACACTACTTTCATGTACTGCAATAAATTGCATAAAAATGTCACAAGGTCACCGAAACTTATCAAATTTATTTTTTAACGAATTAAGACAAATTCCAGACTATGATTCAACCTGGTTCTAAATAGCGCAGTGGTGAAAAAACTTACCTACCTACTTACTATACTTTTAAAATTTTATTTTTAAAATTTTTCTCTTTACTATTTTATTTCTGGCACCCCCACACAAGCCTCTACTCAGCCCTGAGGTAGAGTAAGTAGTGAATGCCTTTTGGTATTAAATCCACCTTATGTATACAATTATGCATTAAAGCTTTAGATAAAAAAAATATATTACACAAAAATTTATGTGTTGTAATAAGAATTCACCTAAATGTAAAAAATATCATATAATTTTTACTATTTATTACCAGGCTTCGTAATTTTTATGAATATTTTATTTATAATAGACATTTGTGTTATATTTATGATATTGTATTAACTACAAAAGTTTAAATATAAAATATAATGATGTCCGTTTTGATAAAAGACTAAAAATAATATTATAAAACTTACAGTTCAGTTTTTTCTAGGACGATTCACTGAAATCAAATATGTTCACTATATCGGAAACTAATGATTTAAGTTTTAAATGTAACAGAAATTAAAATCCGTTGCACCTAAAATTTGCTACTTTTAGCGAGAAATCTGAGACAGAGGCAAATGCGCGGGTCACTCACTTGTAACTTGCAATGTGCGCGCGCGCCGCTATTGCCCTCCTATATATTTCGAGCGTCTGTGACGTCATGGTTCACACGATAAGGGCTACGCAGCATCGTATTGAGTGCCAGAAGAACGTGTTGTATCAAAATCATTGATTAGCCAATAACATCAATATTATAGTACAGCAATATCATTTAATACCTTATTTCCATACGTTTATTGCCATTTTGATAAATTGAGCGTAAATATGCAAATTCGAAAGAAACTTTTAAACGTTCACTAGTTTATTATTTTAAACATGTATTTATAAATTAAAAATAATACAATAGTCTATGGAAAATAATTTTAAAATTAAAAAAATTAAAAAAAATGGAAAATTTTAAATTTTAAAAAAGTATAATTATACTTTAGCCGTAATTTTTTATAAGAACCAAGAAAAAACTAAAATAAACGAAAATCACAACAAATTTTTGACGTACTTTCTTTTCTGTAATATTTTAAAAATATACTTAAATTAATCATACCATTTATTTCTCTAATTGAACATAGTGTCTTTAATTAATATTAAACGACGAAACAGCACGTTGTCATTTATTTTACAATATACTAAAAATTTATCTTTATTGAATCGTACATTATTTTATTTATTAAAAATACTATACTGCAATAAAAAAAACGAGGAAGAATTTTTTTTTAAGTATTCTATAAACATTATTTTTGGTTGCCCGTGTAGTATTTATCTAAAATAAAACTAGTCTAGTGTCGTTGCATTTGACTTTAATGGAATTATCTAAGTAAACATGTCATTGAGCGTAAGGACAATGGGTTGTATGAATAATCACGGATGTCTCGCTAAATGAAGGTGTAAATAATAATATTTTTAATTTTTTTGTATGATTCCCGAACGGAATTTGTAGCCGGTGTGAGTTTTATATAGAGAACCTTCTGCCAGCATTGAAAACGACATACGGGTGTTGGTATTATAAATAAAAAACACAAAAAATTGTTAGTAGACAAAAGATTTCCGATTTGCTATATTGCGTTTAAGAAAGGTTAAATTATTAATAAAAGGTTACATTAATAGTAAAATCAATTTTATTATAAAAATCTTAATATTTTCAAGTAAATGGATTAAATATAGTCTCAATCTGAAAAAGAAAGTGGAAAGTTCATTGCACATTTCAATCTCTATAAATCATTTGGGCTACTCAAATGATTTATAGAAAACGATTTGACAAATATTTACAGTAGTTTTTTATATCTCCCTCTATGTTATATCCTCCTTTTTAAAAGAATAATACCGCCTCGTTTTTTTGACATATCTTTTTATTTATAAAATAATCTAAGACCACAATTGCCTTACGGTATAATAAAATACAAAGGGCTTATACTTTATATTACTTTATAATCTTTTCAATCGTGGACTGGACCAGTGTAGATTATATAAAGGGCATCGCCTTCTACCGGTTTCCAGTAAGTTCTTTTATTTCCGAGATACTCGGCTTACCCCGAACTTTATGTCACTTCTGTCAAAACATAGTTTTAAGTAATCTTTTTGAGGAAGATACTTCATTGTCAATCATGACTATCTAATTTTATTACGCTAATATTTAAATTTAACTGCAGTTCTCGTCTTATTTATCCTATTAGGGCGAAAAAACATTATTTAAGTATGAAACATTATTTCTTTGAGGTGTGAAATATTTTGTTAAATACACCTCTTTACTTGATTTTCATCTACTACTCAAGGCAAAATAAAAAAATAATATCAGCGAGTGTATCTTGTTATTGTAATATGTATACTACGAATTCTCAAGCTTTATAACTATTTAAGACATTAAAATAATTTTAAATTCTAAATTATTTTATAAAATTATACATTAAAAAAATATGTTATACTATAATATTTTGTATATTATAAACCATTTTATAACTAAAATATAATCAAAATACATAATTATTGAAAATTTCCTCTTAATTTATTTAACAAAACATCAGTGTACTATAACAATTTACCTGTTTAAATAAATAAAATTGAAGTATCCTATTGTTAACATAAAAGACAGTAGTGGTATAGGTACATAAATACGGTTAAGTACAAATCTTATTTGTACAAAAAAAAGAACATTTTTATGTATAATTTTTTTTTATAAAATTCAAATGTTTAGGTAATTTATTAATTGCTAAACCAGGTGTACTTATTTTATATGTAACAAATAGTGAGTTAAATTAATAGAGTACGACTAGATTAATATTCTGCAAAAAATACAGACATATACGTAGTCATTTATTTTTTACAATTCATATAATTATTAATAGAGAAACAAAAATGGCCCAACTATAATAAAAACTCAACAATCCTAAAGATTAACTAAAAAGTAAAATGTTATGAATTGTACTCTAGTACTAGTGTAATCTTAGATTAACTATTCATTCAGTAGATAATATAACATTTCTAGACAACAGACAAACAAAAATCACACAAAACTGCAAATTTATTCAAAGTTTTAACTCCAGAATTTTACTTAATTTGTTTCGCTTATTGCAAATTTTATTAATTTCGAAGAATTGTGTAAATAATTTTAGTTAAAATTTTTTTTTTTTACTTAAGTACATAAACAAAAACAATGTGCTAGTTACTTCTTAATGTAAAATATCTAAAAGCTTTGTACCGATTTCTTCAAAGTTTTGTCACATGACTTCATTGATATTCCTGCGTGTTTTATATTAATATATTTTTGACAATTATTTTATTAGCAATAGTGCCGTACGAAGATAAGTAGCGATTTCATAAAAGCCACAAACAAGACAGAATCATTTATCTAAGAGAAGAATTCCACATTCCATTACAATAATTCTAACCATTGTAAATTAAAACATTACAATTCTCAATTCCACGACTAGCGTTTGTAGTCAGCATCAAGTAAACATAGTGAATTTTCACAATTACGCGATTAAAATCTACATAAATATCGCCTTTCACATACAAAGAATTTAAGTTCTGGAGTAAACAACATAACAAATATTTATGTTTTAATTCTGTTTTATTTAATCAGAGGCAATCAGTCACCGGGTGTAAGAAGTATGTACATGAAAACATTACAATGACGAATACTCTTAATTTTTACTATTCACACAGGCTGCTGTTGGGTCCGGAGAAGTTTTCGTTGTAAATTTTTTGACGACTACCAGATCACTCAGAAAATATTGCGAGACAAAGTTTTTATGTATGAGCGACTGTCCAGTTAAAATTTATTTAAAAATGTGATTACTTATAAGTAAAAATAGGTACGTTCGAAATTCAAAACTTCCCTGCATATTCTTTGCGAGCTAATTAAAATTATCGAGTCTCATTGAAAAATGGATTTGCATCGAGATTGGATCAGGAAGTCATCGCGAGATTCAACATGTGCATCTTCGGGTGCGGAGGATAGTTTCACGCTGGGTGCCGCACAACCGATGTTCAGAAGCAGGCAAGGGTGGAATGGTGCCATGATATGATAGACAAATTTGAAAAAGGCTCGTCTCGGCGTGTTTATGACATCGTTACAGGTGATGAATCCTGGATTTATCAATACAATCCAGAAACGAAGCACCAGTCGACGGTTTGGGTATTTCAAAACGAATCAACACTTACCAAAGTAAAGCAACCTAGAAGCGAAGGGAAGACTTTGATCGCGAGCTTTTTCAATTTGGTGTCAATTCCTTTACGAAACCAAAGAAGTATTAACCCCGAAGGGTATACTACCCAATGCTTGGCAGAAGTTTACTCTGTTGTGAGCAACAAGCGACCAAACACAGGTCTCCGCGGGCTACTGCTCCACCAGGATTATGCGCCCGCCCACACCGCAATCAAAACGAGGGACTCTTTAGACAGCATACCGGTCAAACTCCTGGGCCACCCTCCTTACAGCTCTGACCTAACACCGTGTGACGTCTTCTTATTCCCAAAAATAAAAAATAAGCTCAAAGGATATAATTTTCGTCGCCGGATCATGCGCTCTCAGCAGGCAGTAAACGAGGTGTCTGCGGCGGACTTCAAAAAGTATTTCGAAAACTGGTTCAGACGCATGCAACTTTGTATAGAGGCTGGTGGAGAGTACTTTGAAAAGATGTAATAAAAATATATTTACCTAAAGAACATTTTTTTTAGTGTCGCAAAACTTTCTGTGTCCACGTATTACAGCTTCATCTTATAATTGGCTCACGAATCCGGTGATCCGTGAGCTACTTATTCACATAATATTGAATATTGCTAATTTATATAAATAATATAGTGCGTTCCTATTAATTTAAAATTTCTTATTTCTTTCGTATTTAACTTAAATATATACCATATATTCATCATAATGTTTGAGTGTGTGACTTTGCACGCAATTTTAATAAATATCTGTTATTTTAATATTGTTAAATTATAATGTAAAAATATACTCGTTGATATTTAAATATAGGTATGTAAACGGAGTATTTTCAAGGAGAACATAAGTAGGAAATTGATTAAAAAAAAAATCAGATAAGACGCAATGAAAATAATACAAAACTAATGTAATTGCAATTCTGCACAAGATTTTTTCTATATTGTTTGTAAATATTTATTGGTTCAAAACGTATTTTAGTAAATATATTCAATTTTTTCGTTTTTTTCCGCAGTCACGGTGAAAATTATTTTGAATTTTTGCAAGAACTATTGTAGTTGGAGATATACGTTTTTCAACAAAAAATGTCCTTATAATAACACAGTTTTCGCAGAATTTATTAAATTTAATATCTATTTCTTTAACAAGATCCGAAACGAAGAAATTCGACGTAGAAAAAAGGTGGTCGATATAGCTTCTAAAGTCAACAAGTTGAAGTGGCAGTGGGCCGACCATATCTGCCGAGTCACCGATGGCTGATGGGAATAAAAATCTCGAAGTGAGGCCGCGCATAGGACGACGAAGATAGACTGCCGATTTAGTCAGGACGGCGGGAAGCGGCTGGATGAGGAGAGCAGACGACTACATATGGTGGAAGGCATTGGGGAAGGCCTATGTATATCCAAAGTGGACTGACATAGGTTGATAATGATGAGATATTTCAAATTATGTCGGAGGATGTATATTATTCCAACAATAGATAAAAACCATCTGAACCCGACCAATTAGAAGAAATTATGAACTGTC
Organism: Pharmacophagus antenor; assembly: GCA_018245475.1. Classification (NCBI taxonomy): domain Eukaryota; kingdom Metazoa; phylum Arthropoda; class Insecta; order Lepidoptera; family Papilionidae; genus Pharmacophagus; species Pharmacophagus antenor. The sequence continues at coordinate 30,592 of DWQX01000538.1, read as the reverse complement.
ATAAAAGAGGACAAAAATATGTCAGAGTCGAAATAAGAACCTACTTCTTGGCGACGGTTAATAATATTAATTTTATCTGAATTAGGTCACTTTTCCTGCACATATTAATTAGATAATTAAATTAATATCTATTTTTATTTCTTCTGCAATAGATACAGTAATAGAGTTTCACAAATATTTTGATATATAAATATTTATTCACTACTACATCATCCACTTATAAATATACTTATAAATTACTTTGTTTTCCCGAAGTTAACGAAATTCGCTTAATTTGTTTTAGAGATATTCAAGCTTACTAGTTACTAAATATTTTTTTTATATAAAATGAATTTGACATTATGTTTTACATCGTTTGCGTAATTATAATACTTTGATTAAATATAAGGACCAAAAGCGCACCTATTACAGTACTATTTATTTAATTATATGTATTGTGCAGATAATTTTATATATTAAGATTGCTTATAGCTTATAAAATGAAAGTAAGTGTATGAAATATGAAGTGTCCAAAATTCTTTCCCGATCAAAATCCAAAGCTAACTTTTGCGCCTGATTATAATAGCAAGAAATTGAATAAATTTATATGATATGTATAAATAAGTATTTTGATGGTAGTTTAACAAAAATGAAAAAAAAAACCCTCCTAAGTAACATAAGCGAGAAATGAAGTGATGAAATAAAACACAAGTTATGTTCATTTGTTTCTAATACCATCGAAAGTTCTTTTTTTTACGTAAGGAAATGCGTTACGCATACCATACATTCTTCCGCGGCCCCGTAGGCGTTTGCTCGCGAGAGCTCGCCGTTCCTTTTTTTTTTTTAAGTCCCATTGGAAGATATTTATTTTCCTTCCAATGGTTACAAGTTTTCCTCTGACGTAGTTGAGTCAGAGTCTTTATGTGCTATTTATTTAATTACAATTTTTCTATTTGTTTACTTTAATTAGTTTCTCTTATATTAATGCTTAATTCTATTTATAACTATGTGAGCTCGCCGTTCGGCGGCAACTAATTTAGCCCATCCGCTCTCCGGAGGGCGAAGTGTTCAGAACGCGACACTTCTCCCTCGACAAATGTCGGGCGGACGGATCCCCCTCAGCCGCCCTAGGGTCAGGTTAGTGGGATAGAAGAAGACAGGCGTACTCCCGCCTCCTCCGTCCCAGTCTCCTCCGGCGCATCGGTAGCGAGGCCGGGTCGTCCTCCTTCGCACGTTCCGCCTCTTCCTTGCGAGACATTACTGTCTCGCAAAATAGGGCAAGGGCCGCCCATGGTCTCTTCGAACCGACCGCGGCCTCGACCAATGTCGGAAAGCTCAGGTCCGCTCCGACCACAGCGACTAAGGTCGCGCGCTTGCCGTTCCACGATCGACAGACTTCTAGTGAGTGCTAGGCGTCGTCCTCTACGCTGTCGCAGTGATGGCAAGCGGGGAGCGGCTCTCTGCCGACGACTTAGCACAGATACCTTCCGAAACAGCCATGTCCCGAAAGGATCTGCATCAGTCTAAATGTGAGTGCACCGGGTCGTCTGTCCACCCACTCCATAGGACTAGGATAGACTGGATGAACAGCGTCCACGGTCCACTGGCCGGCTCGGAGCTCCGCTAAACGGAGACACCACCTTCGGAGCAGCTCTTCGCGCGCACCCATCGAAAGTTCTCTAACAACTTCTATGAAGTTTTGACATAACATTATATTGGTATCTCCGCCTGTTTATGCTCATTACTGTTTTTTACTCAAATATATTGCAACATTTGGAAAGAAATTTATTAATATATAATTCAGAATCTATATACATTGACAAATTTCGAATTAAGAAACTCACCTCTTTGTTAATGGATAAAAAAAGTATTTGAATGCTCGCAAAAATGGATTTACTTATGATATTTTTTTTCTAGTTCCCCTGATATGGGTATCAGGGAATGTGTCCTTCTCTCGGTTCTGTCTATTATTTTCCACCTTATATTTTTGTTATTTAATTATTTCTCTAGTGTTTTGTTCTTAATTTCACATATACTTGTTATATACTCATGATATTACAAAACCACAACACTAGGTTAAATCACTAGGCATGAAATTGTCATATATATTATATGTCATTTAGCGTATCGCTTATGGGCTAAGACTGACCTCGATTTCACAAGTTGTTAAGTGACAATAAGAAGATATACTTGGAGTAGCGACTTACCCCAGATTAATTCTGGCTCTCATATGTATGAATACCAGAACACAGCAATGTTATACTTTTCTACTGCTCAAGGTGTGTTTTCATTGAGGGTAGTAACTAGCCAAGTAGCATCGAAAAACTCTACCACCATCCAAAGTCAAGTATTAATCTCAAGACCTCCACCATACCAGTTTTAGAAAGCTCTCCTTCATGTCGATAGTCTGAACGATTGACCATGAAGGGTCCATTGTGGACGTCACGTTTGGGTCCACTGATATCGCGCAACGCGTTCGAGGCTGGAACATTCTGGAGTAGGTAGAAACTTTGTCGGACCATTTATACATTCGGTTTAATATCATGTCTCCTCCAGAGACCCGCTGCGTAAGACGCCCCAAGGGCACCCCGTATTTAATGTCGACAATGAGATGGGCGTTAAATGGCCTTAATAAAAACACATTGATAGAGGCCTCAATCGTTCACGCATGAGAACAGGTTTGAATCCTGCAGCTGTCTATTAAAAAGTCCAAGATCCTGTCAAGAGAGGAACTTTTTAAGACTCTCGATGAAGATCCGTGGAGTCGCCCCTATAAGATAGTCAGAGGAAAAATCCGGCCCTGGGCAGCCCCTCTTACGGAGAATAATGCAGCTCAGGACAAGTACCACTTATGCTGCAACTATTACATAGGGAGGAACTTTGTGCAAATGCCGAAGTGCCAATAATATCTAAGGCGGAGCTTGGCGAGGCCATATTAAAGCTGCGGGGTAAGAAAAAGGCTCCGGAGTCAGACGGTGTTCCTGGCTAGGTGTGGGTCTTGGCTCGCGATGCATTAGGGGGCCGACTCCGTAGTCTTTTTAATTCTTGTTGGAAGTCAGGTCGGTTTCCCGAAAAGTGGAAGACGGGCAGACTTGTTCTCATTAAGAAGGTTGGGGATCCCGCAGATTCTCCTTTCGCCTACCGCACCATAGTTTTGCTAGATGAGGTAGACACGCTTTTGAGCGATTAATCGCTGATCGCCTCACCAGGCGCATAGAAGAAGCAGGTCCTAATCTATTGGACCAACAATTCAGCTTCCGAGTGGGATACTCGACAATTGATGCAATCATGTGCGTGAATACCCACTCGGATGAGACGATTGCGCAAGGCGGTTTACTGTTGGCAGTCTCGCTGGACATTGTTAACGCTTTTAATAGCCATTTTTAGGAGACCACAGCGTGCGATGGCAATAGGGGTAGTAAGGGGTTACCGCACTATCTCCTATGAGGCGGCGTGCGTTTTGGCGGGGTCACCGCCATGGGATTTGGAGGTGAAGTTCCTGGCACGCATGCATCAATGGCGCGAGGAGCGTCGTCTCCGTGGAAAACGGATACCACCAAGCGTTTGGACAGCGTGGAAGTTCCACGTTCAACAATCAGTTGTCGAAAGTTGGAAGGAACATTTAGCCCACCCCAGAGGAGGCAACAGGACTGTCGGCACTGTGAGTTCACTCCTTGAGGATTGGATGAACAGACAACATGGGATGCTGACCTTCCGGTTGGTACAAATGCTTTCCGGGCATGGATGTGTCGGTAAGTACCCGTGCCAAATAGTCAGAAGGGAGCCGACAGCCAAGTGTCACAATTGTGATTCCGAGGAGGATACAGCGCAACATACGCTGGAGGCATGCCCAACTTGGATGGAGAAGCGTCATAGCCTAATCGAAGTCGTGGGAGGTGACCTGTCGCTCTCTGCACTTATCAAGGCAATGGTCGACAGCAGGAGGTCATGGAGTGCGACTGCGGGCCTGTTGTCTTTGAAGTTCAGACCGCCTCCTCGCACCGTGCTACTCCACACGATCCGCGGAGAGGGGCGGCACGGGGAACATGAACCGCGAAACCCCCCCCTTACCCGTTGAGCGCGAATAGGATCCGCGCTACGGGCTTTCATTAGGGCGGCCAGAGGTCGTCCCGGGCGCCTCTACGACGGCGCCCGGCGTACCAGCTCCACCCTGACAAGAAAGGACCCCGACAAGGGTCATCGCTGCCGGGACTACGGTAGAGTGCGAAAGTGTTTCCGTAGCACCGACTCCGGGCGGTAAGAGGAACACCGTGGGGTTTTAGTCGGTAAGAGTCCGACATGACGCTCTCGATACTTTTAGTAGAGGGTATCCTATGCAAGATTTCCCCACGGAAAAGAAAGGGTGAGCGACCGACTCATTTGGGTGAAGTTGTTAATATCTTACTCGTAATAGCGCATTTAGCGACTAATCGACAAGGGCTTCTAGGACAAGTTTGAATACATTCTCTGTTGCATACTAAGCTTACATAACATCATCGCGGGTGCAAACATGAACGTGCACGTGGGAGAGGAGTCATAGTAGTTACGGTTATAGTCTTGCGAACACAGATGGGAGATCAACTCTCGGCACCTGTCTCACTTTCTTCGAGAAAAAACCTAAGCATCTCATAACCTACAAAAGTGGGATTCCCATCACCCAGATAGACGACTATGACAGGGGCCTTAAAAGAAAAGAGGATACTCCTTTCTTAAAGGTAGGCAATGCAGTAGGGACTTCCCGTGTGTTCGGCTGTCAATAGGCAACGGTGATCACTCTCCATCAGGTGAACCGCTCGCTCGTTTACCTACTCTTCCTATAAAAAAAAGGTCTAAAATTCAATCAACAATCAGTACTTACTGACATCTTTAATCACATACTTACGAACCGCTAGATTCTCAACTCACGAAGACTGAGCATCAGCAATCCTATCAACAAAGGCAATGGACTCAAAAGAACTGATAGAATTGAAAGTACATGACTGTGGAAACTATCGAGGTATTAAGGTCATGTGTCACACCATGACAATTCAAGGCTCCAACAAAAGTGCATTGTGTGTAAGTATCAGTACAGATTTCGTCCTGGCTGCTGCACGATAGATCCCATCTGTGTTCTACAAATCCTAGTCGAGGCTTAATGGAGGAATAAAGCTGATGCCAATGGCTTTTATAGATATACAAAAGAGGCATTAGACTGTACCACACCAGGTAATATGGTAGGAACTAAATGAGAAGAACGTGCTACAAGCCTATGTTGACATTATCCGAGACATGTACCACAACTCGGAATCATTGGTGATGATATCTGGTGGTGATACTCGCCTATCGTTGAACACAGTTGGTGTCCACCAAGGCTCAGCCCTGAATCCATTTTCGTTCAGTGTGTTTCTAGATGTCATTGCATCAAAAGTCCACGCCCATCTCCGTACCTTCTAATAATGACATTACACTGGCCGATGAGTATAAACAGAAACTAAAGCATAAGGTAAACCAATGGAAGGGTACACTAGAGGATAGTGGTCTTAAACTAATTGTTGCGAAGACCCAGGACATGACATGTGACATCACGGACTTCGGCCCCTTAAACGTTGGAGTAGAGTTTGTCGTGAAAACGAATAAATTCAGTTATCCATGTTCCGTGCTACATGCACGAGAGTAGCGAAATCGACGACGACGTCTAAGCCCGAATAAGCGCTGCTTGGGCCGGTGAAACTAAAATGCCTTGTGTACAAAAGCATAGTCCGACTAATCCTACAAGATTTTTTTATTACCATATAACGGAAATCTGAATTTCATAAGATTCAATAATAGAATTTAGATAAAATTATAAATAAACATTTCAAGTTTTATTTATCTGTGGTTTATTTATTTGTCAATTGTGGTATCGGGAAAGGCAATCGCATTACTGCTTCTTTTTTAATTTCTTTGTCTTCCCAATATATTGTACCAATTAGTATCAGTACGGCAAGCCGGAATGTTCGCCTTATATATGTTCGCTCGTGTAGTAATCCCCCTCTGACTCCGAGTTTTGAATCATGCTCTCTTTATGACAGAAACAAATGATACTGTTTATAGTATTATATGTATGTATAATTGACTATTGGGTGTTTAGTACATTTGATCAGTTTCAATGTTCTTTAGTGGTATTTTTTTTATAAAAGATAAATTACTACAAATCACACATGATACTCTCATCCCGAGATAAATACGTAAGCAGCACCTGTAGAATGGGTTATCAGAGATCGATATTTTAAATATGTACCTAGATATTTTAAATAAATACTTGTATATAGATATTTATCACATAAATGTTTGTTCTGATCGGAAATCAATCCCGTGGGCCCTAGTGTAAAAGACAGAATTATTTGGCCATTACACCAAGGGACAAGTCATGTATTTATGAATGCATATATTTAATAATTAGTATTGATATTTAATATCTGCATAATTTATATTAAAATAATTATATTTTAAATAAAAGTTTAAATTTTATTATTTTCAAGTTATATCATTAACTACAACTCATTTGAAAGCTAAACACATGAATATTAGCTCCCTGCAAATTGAAAGTAGATATGAATCACCCTAATAGCAGCAAAAATCTCTATCAGTCTAGGCAAGCTCGGTTAATCTTAAAATCATGGAGACAGCTTCTTGGCGCATACATCAGAAAACTACTTAAACCTTTTCTTTTGTTCTATGACAACGTCCGCCAATATTTGTGTATATACTTAAAATTGCAGGTCTACATAATTAAACCACTAACAAACTCTTGTTGCGTCCCTCTTTAAGATTAATATATTTTGTGATTATAAAACTTCCCAATATAAAATTTTGCTAATTATCAATAAAAATAAAAAAAATTGTTAGTTGTTGCAGAAAACTTCGATTTTTCAATATTGCTAAATTTTACAAACATCTCTGGCTTGTATTTTATTGCGCTAACATTTAATGATACATTCACATTTATTTTGATTTAATGGCTTTGCAACTTAAAAAGTTGTTAATTCTAAATTTAATTTGTGTTTTAATAACTTTTACAAAGAATTTGTATAAAATTAATTAACTCTGTTATATACATTACGTAAGTTTCATAAGATATATATAGATATGTATACAATTCAATTTTATTAGTTTTTTTAGATGTATTTTTTGTAAATGTTGCAATTTTAAGTGACATTTCTTTTTCATAGTTTTTAAATAAATTCAATTGTTTTACAATTTTAATTCACTATGCTAGTGGTTCAGTATACCTTTAACCGGACTATTATCGTTATGTCACAAGTGATTAACAACAAACGATCTATGTTTGTGCCCTTTCCACTATAATTTTTTTGCAGAGCGAAGTGATCTGTCTCTGATTAGCCCTGTGAAACGATCAACATTATTTTATTTGGTTGAAATAGTTGATATAGGGTGATGTTTTTCTAGAACAATATCAGTATGTTATTATCAAGGTTACGTAAAAATTGTCTTCATACGTTTGCATATCTTAATTCTATATCATTTATTGAGTCTTAATGGGCTTGAACATCAGCCAAGTCATTGTCATAAGCCTGTGTCATACGTAATATCGATTTCTAAGACATCAGAATAATTTTAAACCGTTTGTCTTTTGAAGATTTAAAATTATTTTCGTTTTTGGATTGTCAATCAACATTGTGTCTAGCTCACAAAATAAAAATAAAAATAAAGTATATGGTCTAGAAGTCTTAAATTTTTTTTCTCGTGGTATACTTAGTAGTAGAATCGATAAAGTGGCTTATAAAATTGATATGTCGCCTATAAATCAGTAACGATTAAAGTACTTTAAAACATTCACTTTCACGTCGTTTATTCTTTCCGGATTTGTTAATTAATACTACTTAATAAGCCGATGTTTAAAAGCAAAATAATAATTTACTATAACAAAAAAATATTGAATACTCTGGTCCGAGCAGCCCTCATTTATTAGTGGCAGAACCTGTGTAAAGCTTGCACTTTACGTACTAAAGCTACTTCTATTTTAAACTACTAAATCACTTCTATTTAAAGAAAGTATGTGGCTGCTTCTATATATGTATACTGGTGTACTTTAGTGTTTACATTATTTTCTCATTATATCTTTTAGGCAATATCTTTTGACTTTAGTTTTAATATTAAATAGTCTGTCTAATAAGTTCTGTAATAAGATATAGTGTTTAACCTGTTAAACTACTTCCTGAAGTAGATTGAATTATTCTCATAATGACTTATGGAGTCATGGAAATTTTTCAGAACAGCCTCTAAAATTAATAATACATTTAAACTACTATGGGAGATCGCGTTTTTGGGTTGAATATATTAAAAACTCTTTATTTTCTGAAACATGAATTTTTTACATCTAATTTTATAAGAGTTTTGTGTATAATTTAAACTTTTAAAATTATATTTAAAATAATAACTAGAAAAAAGCTAAGATTCTACAATAAACTGATCAAACTATTTTTAATTATACCACCAGTCAAACCAAAAAAAAAACTATATAAAAAGATCAATCATTTGAAACCCATGACAGACGGCCCATACATAAAAGCGAATACAAAATACTCGTGTAAAAATTATAGTACATCTTTTTTGCGTAATGATAAAAAAGAATTAGTTCAGAGATTGTTTGATCAATACCAATCGTTTTCTATCACACCGAACAAATCATATCATTAAAAATAAGCTCCATAATTTGTTCTAATAAAACGACCATATATTAAATTTTTCTTTATATTATTTTTTTTATATTAAATTACTAGCTAAGCGATTTTTAAAAATCTATCATTCTAGACGTCGATTTTTCCTCAAATCAAATTTAATGTTTTAATTATATTACCACCCGTTTGAGGTCCCGTTATTAATATAATTAAATCTGAAACAGCAAACCACAGTAACACTCCAATAAACAGTGACCTTATCTTGTGTAAATCGAACCACTATAAAATATTTATTAAGAGCTGAAGATACTCCATGTCAAGATATTTTTGTAAATGTTGATTGTAAATGGCATGATCATGTCATGACATACGACATCAACAACTTGTCACCTCAGTCCTCTCGTTACCTTAAGCATTGTAAAGTACTGGTATAAATAATTCAAATAAACGCCATTAAATCTGTAAATTCCATTTTTTATCAATACATGTTATGATTTAAAATGCAGACACTATTTTAAACATCATCAACTGTTACGAAATTGCATGGAAAATTCATTCATCATAGAGACCATCATAGGAGTTCAAAACTCATGAAATCCATAATGGAATGAAGAAAAACAACAATAATATCTAACGTAAACCAGTTTGAAAGTTCGATGACTGGTTATGTTTAACACTCAATAACAAAAACTAAAAAATATTTTTGTACAAGAATACCCACGGCAAGACAGGACCATCTTAATATTATATGTACAAAGAAAAAGAGATTTATGGTTTTTGCAAAGTATTATGAAAATTAAAGATTATAAATTACTGTTATACCCTTACATTAATTATTTTCGTTTTATGTATCAATAAACAAAACATTTTAATAAAAAATGCTACATTACGGAACTGAGAAATGACCGCCTACAGTAGAAAATTAAAAGCTTAAAGTCAACAAAACAGCAATGGCAAGGGCTATGTTCGGGGTTTCCCTGCGTAATGAAATCAGTAATAAGGTGATTCGTAAAAAAAATTGAAGTCATCGATATAGCCTATATAATTACTAGACTTTAACGGAAATAGGCAGATCACATTGCTTGAAGGACTGATGGGCGTTAAGGTCTTTGATATGCGACCACGTATCGCAACACGTAGTGTAGATATACTACCCGCCCAAGAAGTAAATCGACGATCAGGAGTAGGTCGCGAGAAGCAGATTAATGTAAAGAGCGCAAGATCGATCGGTGAAAATACTTGGGGTAAATGTATGTCCAACACTAGGAATCTAGCAGCTAATATTAATGATGAAATTGCGCTAAATTCGATTGATAAATTCCTAAAAAGAAAACTCCTAATTGCTTAAATGATGTTTTCGCTCCTGTTCATACCGCTTTTATAAAGACAGTCTCCAAATTTACTCTCAATCTACTCGTACAAAATCTTTGCCAGGCTATCCACATCAAAAGGCAAAGTGGTTTCGGGCGAGAATGACAGATATGCAATGCCGCAATGCCCCGTGTTCGGCCTCTCCCGCTTAGACTGCAGATATACTGGTGGTGTCCGGAGATAGCGCAGCTACGCAGTGCGTGCGTCAGTGCAAGGCGCGAGTATACCAGAAGTCGAAGGCGACGGCGCCGAGATGAGACCCGGGAGACCGAATTGTACGCCGCGAGATAAAGAGTGGCCGCTCCCGGCAGGTGCTGGGAAAGCGAGACTTAGAAGTGCCAGCTTCAAAAGACTGCCACACCCGTCTGAACTAGTGTGGAGTGGAGTTCTGCACCGAGTCGCTGAGAGGGAGCCTACCATGCAATGCTACAATTACGATACCCGAGAGGACACGACAGACCACACTCTCGCCGAGTGCTCAACATGGGCGGACGAGCGCGCACAACTGACCGCAGTAGTCGGCGCGAACTTATCGCTGCCGGCAATCGTGATGGCGATGCTCTGAGGCGAGAAAGAGTGGAAAGCGGTGTCAGCCTTCTGCGAGGCGGCGCTGGAGCATAAGGAATCAGCGGAGAGGGCGCGCTAGGAGGATGCCCAGGCTGACCCTATGTGCTGCCAAGGATAGGGGCGAAGGCGTAGGAACAACGCCCGTTACCTTCCCCCATAAATGTACCCCTGGGCGGCAGACAGTGGGGTCTGTTTACCGCTCGTTTAAGAGATCCCCGAGGGTTGCGGCGGCATGTTACGTGTCCTGACGTGCTCCGCTTTCGCTTTGGGAGCATTGAGGAGTCCGGATGCGGACGGGTTATCATTCAGCATTACGGAAGACTCGTATCAGTGTTCCCGGGACGTAGCGACGGAAGGCGTAACACCATTACGGCTTTAGTAGGTAGGACGCCCTTTTTAGTACGGGAGTCCCACACAGGCCCTCCCTTCCCCTAGGGGGTATCGCGCGTAAATACGTTTCCACCACGTTAAAAAAAAGGCCATTCACATTATGTTATTATTATTAACTCTGACCTGGCTTGCATGTTGAAGTGATATAATATAATAGGTTGGGGAAAAAGTCTTTTCGCATATAGTATGTATGAACTTGTAATAAAATATCTTTGGCCTACTATATGCTATACCATTTGTATCTAGCTGGTTTTAGTATCATTAAAAAGTTTTAATTTTAAAGACAATTCCAAATTCAAATTAGGAAAATGAGTGATTTTCATTTGTTGTTATAAACTGGTATGTATTTGTTACAGATAATGTTTTTTGTTACTCCCAGTTATTATTCGGCTCCATATACTGCTACAATGTATTAACTGCTATACCGTCCAGCCAATTTTAAAAGCGATTTTGATTACTATGCTTTAGACATTGGTTTTCAGAGTTATAACTTTCCGGCAAAATAACGTCTCCTAGTTCCAATAAGCAAAGAAGCAATATGTCAAGGTCCTAGTTAGAAACAAAATGAATTAATAAATTAGAATCATATTGACTACGTCAAGATATATGGAAGATTTCAAAGTAAATATGCAGGAAGTTTCTATATAATTTTCCGTTATTTTATAATGTAAACAAGGCGCTGTAATAATTTAGTGTATAAACAATATTTAAAGTTACAGAGATGAAGCGATAATATCTAATAGTTATAAAATTTAATTTACGATATCGTTACATATCCTAAAAATCATTTACCAATATATAATCTATGTATATATATTTAACCGTGGTAAATGTAAGTTTGTATATAAGATGTGGCTTGCAAGAAGTTGTTTTAAATGGGTAAAAAATGTTATTTTTATGTATCTGTATTTGAACATTTTACTCACTTGGATTATAAAAATTGAAAGTGATGTCATGAGTACCATTTTATATCAACTTTAATAAATTAAACAAATTCATTTTATTATTGTGCTATGTTGCTATATTTAGTTTTTTTTTTCACTTTTTTGTTATGTTTTTGAGACTAATGGACACGAACGATATGCTTTGTATTTGATTACCGATATGGCACGTCGTTGGGGACGTGAACTGTAGATTATACATATCATATGTAGATTATAAAATTTTATTTTTATCACCACGTACTGAATACTTTTTGAAAAGTTCAAAGAAGTTAAAGAGAACCTACACGTTTACATTTCTATTATTTACATACTTACACATGACACCTGTGACTCCATTATTAAGAGCAGTAACGTATAAAAACTGTTATTTATTGTAACAATCATTTTTTTATACCGAATCATTACCAGATTCAATGCAAACTTAGGCACAAAACTGGAATGAATCCCTAATATGAATATAAAATGGAATTAGGCGATAAATTATTTAACAATAGTTTTCTAACGCTGAAAAATGATAAGTATCACAATTACGAAATGTTCGATGGGTTAAAGCAAAATATCCTCACTTCGCAGGATTCATAGAAGTATATAGTAGTAGAATAATGACGTCACGTTTCACGTATGTGCAACTATAAGCAGTTAATTATTTCTAATTGTACAGGCGTGCTTTTATTCACTAATTAAACTACAAAACGTATTGTGATTGCACTTTGACAATTCTTTGCGGAAATATTTATATACGGCTTTAGACTATTTATTTTATGAATCACATGGATCTTTTCCGTTGTTTTATTTATTTTTATAGACTTATTTTCATTTTAATATCTATTCATTACCTATTTTAAGTTAAAGGTTATAACGATATGCTAGTATGAAAATCATCTAATGGTTTCAAATATTATCATATGTTACAATTGAATTATCGTAAGGTAGTAAAGCTGCAGATACATTATCGTAATGGATACTTTCCCGCCAATACGGCAAAGTCTGTCAAGTCTAGATTTATATGTCATAAGCGGTTGGTAACCATTTTTATTGTCTTAAACTTAAATATAACTGAACAAAAAGAATTTACAACTTTCAGAATGATTAAATATTTTAGAATCGAAGTAAAATTTACCTAATTAATTGACGAAGACTAGATTCACATGGCCAACAAAAAAATATGAATTCTTATGAATATTCTACAAGATTTTGAACTTGCGTCATAAAGAATCACATAATGATCTCATCTAATCGGTATACTGCAATTTTGTTATGGTAACTAGAAAACAAGTTAGTTTGGTTGAAAATTATCTATAATTTTCAACAAGGTGATTAAATTTTAAATAAAAATTTCATGATGTACCTAAAAAAAAATACTGTAATAAATGTATAGGTACAATACATTATTATACATTTATTCTATAAATGAATATCATTAGTGAACCGTTACTGATAACAAGTTTTCCAGTTTAGTTGTCAATAGAACTTAAGTAATTCTCCAACAAAATGCTACGAATCTTAAGCGTGGCTACACTTACCTTTTTTAATATTGTACTGTTTTAATGTATACAAATTTTGTGGAACTTTATACTTCTATGAGATAAACTTAAGAATTTGAATATGGAGAATTAAGTAACGCTAATATAATTATAATAAGCATTACCATTTTCAGCCTGTAGACACAGACCACTATGTGTAAGGTTCCTATAGGGATCTCCATGTCAATTTGTCCTGTGTCTCCATCTACCGACTTCTTGCGATTTCCACCAAATCAGCGGTCCAACTTTTAGTGTCTCTCGACGTACTGTTAAACCGCGGCTACTTGAAAATTATACTAAATAGTCCATGTAAAATCCACTAGTCCGCAAAAGGAAAGTATTTTTTTTGCTTTATCTCTAACAGCTATAAAATTTGCTTCAGAAGTTTAGACAATTCGATTGTTAGTAATTGCAAAAATTACTCATTAATCTACCAATTTCAGTAGTGGACAAAATCTGCCAATTTATTTATTTTCTTTTCTTTCAAAAAACAATTAATTTTTTCTTTCGTAAAGGTTGATTAGCGTCTTAGAACCATCTACTACAATTTTAAAGAAGTTTGGTATAAAATCATACTACATATTCCTTTTTCCTTTCAAACACATTAAAATTGAACGGAAGCCCATAACCCATTAAATATATTTGTTTATTAGCACACTGGATACAATAAGCAATAATCATAAACTATTGTACCGAGTCTCCATGAGATATTATTTCTTATAAAGTTGTAATTTAGGTATGACTTTTAAATAGTTCGATACGTAAGGGTTTCCTCTCTTTACAAGGTTCTCCGTCATTGGAATGCGTAAAACTCTTCCTAGTTCATTCACTTTTTGTCGCACAAGTCGTTTAAGTATTACTTTCAAAATTTAATAATGTAATGAAATTATTTTTTTTTCATCTTTAATGAAGCAGTTATTTTTTAATTCAAATTTATAAATCGATTCAAACAAATGAATAAAGGCATAGTATACTGTGCTATGTCATTTTCCCACAACAAGAAAACGCAAAATTACCTGCGTTTTTTGTTCGTATTTTATGAGGGGGCAACGCCAACAGTACTGTCCTTACTAGACCAAGAATATTATATATGTACTGAATATTATATATATATATATACATATGCTATATCTTCTGAATTGCTAATATTTAATTTTATCATTAATTGGTGACGAATTTCCTTAGGAATAATATAACTTGCGCGATCTTATGTGAATGTAAAATTAATTTTTCTTGACTTCTCTATTTTACGCTTATTTACATATTTTAAAGTTTAATATTTTGTAATTAGGAATGTCAACATAAAATTTTTGGTATATTTTACTTCAATAAAATAGTTCTTAATTTATTAATCATAAGTAATAAGTACAATGAATTGACTTTTTGCTACCAATAAAATAATTTTGTTTTGTGTTTTAATAATAAAGATTGAGCTTAAATACGGAAGAAGTTTTTTATCTGTTGTGCAAAGTTCATGTTTATGACTTATATCGAGCACTAGGGTTTACCCACAATTTTTATTACGGGGCATTACATACAAGTAACTACCAATTTAAACAATTATAATAATTGGAGAAAATTTTTAACATGGAAAACAGCATAGAATCCTGTTTTTCATTACTTGTGGTAGTGACGTCATTGATGGAACAGTTTTTCATCTGCGATCGTACACTGTTTCCTTGTTTTTGGCCATCGAAAGTGCATGAATTTATCGTAATTTTATGTAGTCATTATTAAAAAATAAATAATGGATGTTATTTTAGTTTTGATGATTTTTTTCCTCCCTTTGAATTTAATATTATGTTAATAATCATTGAATGGATGTACCTGTGTGTGGGACATAAAATGATTCCTCGACAATCACATGTAAATTCACTACATTTTCAATTATTCCTTTATTTCAGACTATAATTGCACTATTGTTAAATATCCTGATATTATTAATTGCGACGCACGATTCAAAGTACCTATCGCGGTATTTATTATTCTTCACTTCCTCGTTCTCAAAATCCTTTAAATATATTTATTTGGAAATATCTACTAGTTTTGTTAAATTATTGTAATTCACAGCTTGTCAAAATAGTAGTTGAAATATATTAAAATTATCATGGTTGATACGAATTATACTTAGTCTTAAACAATTACAATCTACATCTTTTATGTATCTACAAACCATCAGTAATAAAGACACTTCATGCATATAAAAGAAAAAAATTAATGGACTTTGTTTTTATAATTTTAAGTGCTGTATAAAAATATCTGTTTGATAAAAATATTTGTTTCATCTTTATGTACAAATTAAATTAACATATCTACATGATAGTACCCAGTTGATTTCAATTTGCTAGGAGAGACCTATTAGGTTTTAAGGAACTATATATGTTAGAGCTAGTTTAATGTTATTGAAACCACTACGACAATATCGTAAATTTCTTACTAAATCTTAAGTTTGTATAACATTATATTAAATATGCTGAGGAAGAGGAGAAAGAACATCAAGAAAGAATATTAGGTACGTAAGAAAGATTACGCACCTAAGATAGCAAATCGGAGACAGCTGTCTATGCTTGAAATCGAATCTTTATGTTTTTCTTTGTATAACAGTAAATGTGCAAGACGAAGTCGTCCACCTATGATAGCAATTATTCAAAGACGGCTCTTTCCAGAGTCGTCTTTGAATAATTATAAGCATTGTATTGCTTTGAAATAACTAGGGTGTATCGCAACCCCTAACTGTTTTGTATTTTATAGCGGAGGTTTAACCGTGACTTGTTCACCTGTATTGAAGCGATGACGAAACAACAACGCCAATCTACGATTCAGGGCTGGCTCTTAATGGCCTCCCCCAGCAGGTTTAGGGGGCCTACCTCGGCGACGGAGCACAGTGAAATAGGTATCGGTCGTCAGCTGTGGTGGAGTCACGAAGAGAGACAGTGTCGATAATACGATTTGCACCTTTCTATACCGACCGAGACTAAACGTTTTCGCACGACAGTTGCAGCTGCGATAGTGGCGCCGGAAAGAGTAGTGTCCGTATTTCATCTTGCCACCAAAGAACATGAAGGACTTGATTTATGAGAACTAGTCCCCTTGTTCGCCATAAAGTTTTGGTGACAGACTCCAGAAGATTTGTGGCCTCCAAATATAAAGTATAATAAATAGTTATATACCAAGTTTTACACATTATAGATAAAAATGTCACAATCCAGTAAAAATTTAATAGTAATACATAAGTATCTTCAAGGTCGGAAGGCGATTTGCTGGTTTCGTTAAAACATGTATTCTCTACCTCCTACCGCGTACAAGTTCCATTCATATTATTTTCATTAAATTACTTAACGTAATAATAATCTTTGCAATGTAATAAATTTTATGAGTAATTTATACCTATAACAAAAATAATACCACAGATCTTGCTAATTTTTAATTTGCAGTTTGTCACATATTTGTATGTATAAACCAAGCATTCTGGTAAATATAACATGACAGTTTATAGCTCTTCGGTGCCCTAACTGTCACTTTTAATAAAAAACTATTTGTAGTCATTAATAATAAATTAATCCTTAATCAAGTATAAAGATCAATAAATATTTGAGACTTTACGACGTGAGCAGAACTATAAAAGTTATTACGTATTATACTAGAAAATGTTGCGGAAAATTTTAAAATCCGGTTTATTGTAAAATCTGCACTGTTAAAATTTACATTATATCAAGGCATCTTACCCGCCAATACTTTTATTGTTAAATCAAAACATTGCAAAATAATAAAAAAAAATAATTCAGTTCCTACTTCTCTCATATAAACTAAAATAATTTATTTAATTAAATAATTTTTGAAAAAAAAAATATTAACATCAAGTGTTATTTACTACGAGTTTAAAAATTGTATTTGGGCATGTAGGGATGAATAAAAAGTATTTGATTAACGATTGAAAATTTGAGCAAGGTATATAAATTATATGTAAAGCAAGAAATAGAGAAATAGCAAGAATTGTATAAAACATTAATAAAAACATCCGAAAATGACATAACTTCACTAGATTTTTATAAATGACTAGTGGCTAACCACGTCCACCAGATTCTACTTAAATGGAGACGACGGCTATGATGATTGATCGCAATAGTCTAGAGAGACATATAAAGGATGTCTCAGAATGTTTTTCATTTTTAATTGATCACTAGTCAACCGGAGGTAGCAGGGTATAGGGAGTGGTCTCAATCACTTGGCCGGTTTGTTAAGTTGCCATGAATCGTTTGACGGGACCGCAGCGCGTGTTTTGCGTGCGACAACAATTCCTACACTGTTGTTCGTCGTCTCTACAGGACACATTTTAATCTAACAAGCTTTAAACATGTGCCAAGTGTCAATTTAATTAAGCATTGGGTGTGTAAGCTTGAAGAGACTGGTAATTCAATGCCGGACGAAGCGTCTGGACGCAAAAGAACATCAAGAACGAGCATGAACGTCATTCGCGTTCGCCAGTCTGTTATGGACGACCCACGACAGTCGTTGGGATTGCGCGCAGCTTCTCTTAATTTGGACAAATCTACGGCTCATCACATTATTTCGAAAGACTTACATTTTCACCCCTATAAAATTGTTTTTGTTCAAAAAATGAAGCCTGATGATCCTAATAAACGGGTCAAATTCTGCAGGATAATATAAAACCGTTTTAGGAGTTTCAATAACATCTGGTTCTCTGATGAATCGAATTTTCACATCAACAGTCACGTGAATAAACAAAATTGCAAATACTGGGCTTCCGAGAATCCGCTAGAACTGCAACAGAAGCCCTTGCACTCGCCAAAAGTTATTGTTTTGACTGCCATATCAAGTCAAGGAATTATCGGTACTTATTTTTTGAGGATGACAGAGGTCGAACTTAGACCGTTAATTCTGATGGATATTGCCATATGATCCGAACTTTTTTAGCTACAGAAATGCAAAACCACGATGGCTACAACCGCAACACCTTTTTCCAGCAAGATGGAGCCACTTCTCATGTTACAAATGACTCATTAGCTGCTCTTCATGATTTATTCCCTGGAAGAGTGATAATATAGACTGGCCACCGAGGAGCCCTGATATAACTCCTGCCGATTTTTTCCTATGGAGCTACCTAAAAAGTAAAGTTTACAATCCATTGCCATCCAACCTGAATGTTTTGAGGCAAAGAATCACTGAAGAAATCAACTCTTTGCCAAGAGCAATGCTCCAGCGAGTGATTGAAAATTTTAGCCCCAGGTTAAATGAGTGTGAAATAGTGAATGGTGCGCATTTGCAAGCTGTTGTTTTTCATAAATAGACTTCAAGAACTGCACCTTAATTTAACAATAAATAAAACGAGTTTTAATTGATATTTTTGTTTTTCATTTAACATCTAAAAACGAAAAACATTCTGAGACACTTTTACATCATTTTGTTTATGACCGACCTCCTTTCCCCCAAATCATATGTTGTCAGAAACATTGATTTCCGGTAGACTATTCAATATCAATCCTTCGCTGTTCGCATTATGATAGACGAATCAAAAGGCATGTTTTGATGCGCGGAATATCAACAACAAAAGTATGAATAGCTGCTGTATATCTATATGTCCGACGTTAATATGGCGATGGCTGTATTAAATCACATAATTCCTACCGACACTCTTAGGAACGCATTTGATAGAACACGGCGAGAGTAGCTAACCTACCTCAGATACCGAGGCTATCCAGTTTGGCAAGCGTTAATAATATCCTATATTTCTTTACTCATATTTATAGTGTTACATTGTATATACAAGTATAATCATAAATTTTTATTAAGGAAATAACAATATTTCTTACAGTATCATCTTATTCTCTTTGTTTGTTATAATAAAATTCATAATACTTGTGGTAATTACAAAAGTACAGGAAAAATTATATTGCTATTTCGTTAAATGATTTTTAGACTATTTTTTCCTTAGAAAGAGGTTCAGTTCTGAATACGTATGTAGTTAACATTCTGCACGTAAAATTTTTAATACACTATAAAAGAATCACGAAAGTTTTATGTCGTAAAATATCTTTAGAATTTACATTCCATATCGTTTCTTACCATGATAATTTAAATTTTGGAATTAATTACAAAATCTTTTTTACTTAACCGTTAAGACGGCTAGATTATTATAACAGACTTAATGTTTTTTTTAACAAAATCTCAATTCGTCGTAAAATTTTTAAATATACAGGATCTTTTATTAAAAACCAAAATTTTGAGAAATTAATGTTTATTATAAATTGATCAATTATAAAAGATATTACCATAAAACACGCAAGGATTAATCAAACGATACAGTAACATTGACGTTAATTATGCATGGATCTATATAATTACTTTTAATACAAACTTTTTTTGGTGAATTTTTGCATGTTGCCGAACAATTTTAACTAACACTAACATTATCTACAATCTCGACTGGCCTTATTTTGTGCAACTGCATTGTGTAAAAAATTAACTATATAAATCTATTTTCACCTCTCTTTATTTATTAAACAACGTATAATTAAGTGTATACCTCCTCCATTTTTTAATATTAACAAAGATTTTGACTCTTAGAAATTATATTTCGAAGTACAAAATGGTGAATATCTAAGAAATAATAAAATTATTATTACTGGAAACGGCGCGACTAAATATGATGAGGTTTTTCGTACCCAGTTGCTCAAATATTTTAATAAAAATAATTTGTTACACAATAAACAATCATATTACACTAATTAACCACTAGTCAACAACAGATGAAAGAGTAAAGTTATTAGATAAAAAATTTAAAGACTAGGAGGAGTTCTACGACGCATGTGTGTGGTCCAAAGTATTTGATTGTATTAAAAACAATAATTTAGTCAGGAACATCGTGTGATCTATCCAAGGCTTTTAAGTAAATTGTAGCAAAGCTTCTGTCTGAAAGCTTTGCTGCTTTTAATTATGATAAACAGGAAGCTTCTCTACTATGGTCGCCCTGGATCTTCCAACTTCGTATTTAACTACATTAATGCATGTGTAAACATTAGCCACAGTAAACTGACATTCTAATTATCGTAATACCTAAATTAGCTTTTATGAAATTAAATTATATAAAGTGAGATATAATATGTGTGTAGTATAATTTTTGATTTATTATAGAATTAAACAAAGAAGCAAAGGAACACGGTTATGAATATTAAATAATAAGAAATATATTTTGAAATCAATTTACACTAGAAAACAAAAGTAACAGCGAATATTTTGTTGTTATTCTACATTATCCTTGACATGTAGGCACAGAAAATAAATAATACTACTTATTACTATAAAAACGAAGTTTTGTATTTATACAAAATTAAAAAAAAAAGTTAGACTAGTAATTATGAACAGGTAAAAGTTAATAGTTTCCTTTTACCCTGCCTATTGGTTTGCAATTACTCTTTTAATATTTAAGCAATAAACTTTGAGATATAAAGTATCTAGTAAAAAGAAATCATCAAATACCTTCAAAGTTTTAAAAGACATTAACAGGTACATAATATAACTTTTATTCTATATAATATATACTCCTTTAAACAAAAACCGATCAAAATCCAACCACTCAGAAAATTCGTACTTAAAAAAGATACAGATTCACCGTTGATCTAAATTCCAATCTTTGATCTTAAATTTTATTAAAAACTAGCAGTCCCTGTTAAATTCGTATCGCCTAACAGTTAATAAATGTAGTGTTACCTTTTTACAGAACATAATTTGTTAAATGGTAAACTATTACTGTTCTCCGTAGATTTTCCATGTCATCTAGTGGTATTTTGTTAAACTAAGCAGAGTATACATAATCCCATGAAAATATTTTATTTTTCCGGGATAGAAAGTACCCTAAATTTTATTCCATAAAATAAGGGACTTGGTTGTTAAGTTTCATTGGAATCCGTAATTTTTGCGTGATTGATGGTCAAAGAAACAATTTAAAAAAACGTTTTCACTTCTATATCTTCAAATTTATTTCTGTTAAAATTGAAAAAAATATTCAAGGTATAGATCCAGCTTTCTTTCAATTTCATTACATGTATAGAAGATTATGATACTACTTGTTACATATAGCTCCACCTAGCATAAATTGCTAGCACTATATATAAAATTTTGTTACATGCAAACAAATAATGAGTACTCACTAGTACATATTTTTTTATAAATTTCGATTATATTTATATGTATAGTTAACTTAATAGGAATTTCATGGTTTCTCTATTAAAAAGAATTGGTAATATAACAAATGTAATTTTATAAATCAATAAATTTATTTAATTTATATAGTGAAAATACAAATAGGAAGAACAATATTTATTTGTGATAATAGTAAACACTTAATATGCAAGGAGACCATCAAATTTTCACTAAAAAACAAGAGAACATTTGTTTCTAATTTAATTATTTTATCCTATTGAAAAATTATCATTGTAGGCTTGTCATATGAAGTCAGCCATCTTTTGCGTAATAAATAATATAAATGCTCCACTCGTCACTAGATGGCACAACTGAACATTCAGTATTTAAATGAAGTACATTTTTTAAAAGTTTTGAAATTATTTTCCAAAACTTAAAAAATATTTTTTTTTATATGTTTAAAAAGTTAATTAAATACATGTTATTCGTAATCACTTGTAACATACCGAAAACGTCAATGCTGTTTTATGTTATCTGTGTTATCCTCTTATTGAAAATTTATACAGATGTGGGTTAGGAGGTAGTAGTATGTCGTTTGTAAAATAGTATTTCTTGTAATTTAGAAATAAATTAATAAATATATTATGATAAAGTTATGGATTTAGAAATTAAATTATAATATAACATTTATTATAGTAGGATAGGCACACTAGGAGCTATTTTTATAACCTAAATTACTAAGCTAGTGTAGATAAATGAAGAGGTGACAAACGTTCTCCAATATAGCACCGAATTAGTAAGTCTGAATGCCAGTACCAGTATAACAAACTTTTAAGTTGCAGTAGCTTTTTTGGGATAAATCAAGATTTATATAGGTGAGTAAATAATATTGTATATTCGCAATAACTATTCATACAACGCCCAGTGCTTGAAATGCTATAAAAAAATGTAGAAAGTACTGCGAACTATAATTTATGCTAACGTAATTGTAACTTTTATATTTTAACTGATCAAATATAAATTAATTTTATTTAAATAGGTTATTTAAATCGACTATACACATTTAATATATGTTTCATGTACCTTAATGCAATAAGAATTTCATTAATGTGCCACTTAACACTGTTTATTAATTTATGTATTTAAATAAAACCGTATAAGTAAAATAAAAACATGTAAATACACCACATTTTATATTTATTGTTTAGATATAAGGTAGTTTTCAAGCAATTTTGAAGTTAATTAGAAAAATATCTTTAATAGTCTTATAAACTATTGACTCTTAGACTTTCAAAGTGCTGTTTATTAATTTAAATTTTTAATATTAATTTTTAAAGTACCTGAATATGAAAAACCACACCATTTTAAAACTATAAATTACTGGTTTACCACTGCTGCTTCAGGATCCAATTAAAAGAATAAGTAGTTATGGGAATAAATAAACTCATTTCTTAAGAAAGAATTAAAGTTTACTTGATAAGTAGTTTAACCTACAGATGTACTCTCAAAATATATTAGTTTTTCTTCATTATCATTATTATTATTTTTGATAGCAATGAAAACATTTTCACACAAATTTAATCAGTTTCCAATAAAATTGATCATAGATTCTGAATTTGTTCACTATGTGTCTTTTTTTTTTATGTAACTTAATATTTAATATTGCCTTATCAGCTATCTAATAAAAATTCCATCAATATTCTACCAAATGTTCTGGAGATTACGAATGATCAAAAAGTAGATTTTTGATACAAGTATTCTGTAGATCTTAGTATGAACTAAGAAATTAAGTTATTTTGATATTAGAAATAAATAGAATAACTTATTAAAGTACATATAAAAAAAATATTGTAATTTGTAATTGGAAAACAATATGTGATTTTTTTTTATACACAAAAGTTGTCATTGGCACAAAATAATTAGTAACATTTTTTAAATACACTTTCACAATTATTTTATAAAAGTCTTCACTATGCTTTTATTGAAGAAAAATAAAATGATTCCATGTAAATAACAAAACTAAAATGAAGAAAATTATACACAAATGCTGATTCAATGGGCATTTCACTAGCAAATATTTAAAGTAGCGAGAATTTTCATAGTTAGGGTATCAACTAGTAATAATACAAATAAATAAAAATACATTAGAATTATGTTTGGTAGGTTTCATCTAGTTTTTAATGAGAAAGGCACATAGCTTCTGAATTATTTTATTATAATTTGCATTGAGAGGCAAATAGTAAAAAGAGAACAACATTGTTTAATCATTTTGTTGACCTATGTATACCTATGACCTATATATACCTACAAATTAACTTTTATGTATATATTTAACATGATATTTATTGAAAATGTTGAATATTTAAAATTTTGATTTAAACACACATCTACTTTATGTATTTCTTATACTGTACTAATAAAACATATCTTCTCAAATAACTGAACCTGATCCAGGATTTTTTTCTATTTACTAGTAATTGCTCTCTTCTCGCATCTGCTTTTTCAACCTTTCATGATCCTTGTTTAACGCGGTCTCTATCACGTGGTGTGTATACGCTCCACGCTGAAATAACCATTAAAAAGTTTTGACCACGTGTTATCTAAAATAATGACTTTAACCTTTAAATAACTATATACAATTTTAATTCAAATAAAGCTGTAGGTAAATTGTTAATTACTGATTGAAGATTGCCAAATTGTCTTCTAAATGCGCTTTACAAGATCACAAGAAACAAAGATTCTGGAATCGCTCTGGCAAGGAAAGTGTTAATTGCCGGTATAAGAAGGAGGTACACAGATGTACTAATTATTTTTTAAGTTGTGTTATTTATATGTACTAAACACGTACGAATGTTCGATTTCACGTAATAACATTCACGATTGCGAATAGTACTCACAGTATAATCGTGGCTTTACAGGCGACCTTGTTAAAACCGAAAAACGCCTCTTATTGAACACAATTGTAGCAAAATCAGTCATCAATCATCTCTTATTGCAGAAATATTATTTTTGAATAATATTACCTAACTAAACGTTAGCAATATAAAGAATAAAATAAAAACTCATTACCTAAGACAGTTCCTGTTTACTTAGACAAGATATATTTATTTTTAATATACGTAAAGTTTTACGCTCAATAATCCTTTCACTTCATTGTATCATAAAAAATTTATTATAAAAATAACTAGGAAATAAATTAAAAATGTAAATCTAATGAATTGCATTGTTATTAACTGTTGAACAGACGATACTCAATTCGACGCCTATTTTTTCTTTCTATTTTTGTGAATAACCACATATAACTTTTTACTGTGTAGATTGATTATATATATGTATATACACAGAAACAGAAAGTTCAAATAATTTTAGGACGATGAGAAATTACTGTATTTCTTTTGTAGAACTAGAAGCACAAGTTTTGTCAGATTTATAATGAAAATATTTTCCATGTTTTGCGATATATTTTCATTATTACAATTTTTCATTATTATTACTTACGTATTTTTAAGTGAAGGAAAATTTTATTTAAGTTCTAACAATGAATCCGAAGTAGAGACTGTCGTTAAAAAATTTTAAATTTTCACATTAAACATTCACATTAAAACAAAAATAAATACATTTATTGCATTTTTGTGTCACGTATATGTGATGTCTTGCTTAATTTTTTAATGGCAAAAACGCTTTAATATTTGAAGCTAGAAAGGTATTCTAATCAGTAATCGTAAACGTTCAAAAGGAAATAGTCACGACCATATTGGCTTATGGTCAAGCTGCCGATGCATGTATAAGCAAAGTTCGAGATGGTAGTGTTGCTGACGTACGCGTGACGCAGACGGCGAGCGTGTAGCGACTATGCGTGGTGAGCGCCCGCTCCGCTCAGTCACTGTCCGCCGCGCTCTCGACGGACTCTAACACCTGCGTGTGCGCATTGCATTGCTTGCTTTCATAATTCGACTCGATTTTTTTTTTGTTTTGCTCTCAATTACTTACTCCTTACGCCCGTTCAAAATTAGGGTTAGAAAATTTTATTCGTTGGTGTTTGTCTATGTAAGTATATTATATTTTATAATGTTATTTTTTTTCTTACTTCATGAGGACGCTACTTTTAAATGAAAAAAAAAAAAGAAACATAGCCAGCTTTATTTTTATTGACTTAATTAGGTGTATTCGTCTACTTTCTTTGCTATTTACATTGAAATTTAATATTTATTTTTTTTAAAGGCAGAAAAGAAATAATAAAAAAAGATTTCCATGTGAGGTCAATTGTAAAAAAGTAACTGAAAATTACCAATGAATTAAAATTAAATATAAATAATAAATATCTAAATCTTAACAATGATCTGTTTAACACCATGCAATCCTACCGGCGATGGAAATAGCATTAGCAAATAAAGTCACAAATCTTTTTTTTGTCGTTAAATTGGTAATTTCATCAAATGTTAACCGAGTTATAAACGAGGGCTACAACATTTGTTTTGTACATGTTTTGCATTATAATTTGCACACAGTAGTTGCTTTAAACATTCCTCCATCACACCGTAATTATTTAATGTTTTTGTCATGTCTGTTGTATATATATATTAAAGGTAGCTAATGTAATATTATATAGAACATTTTACTATAGACAGTATATTAATAAAAAAAGCAAAATCTAGTTTTTATAATTCCATTATTCAATCGCATCTAGAACACAATATTTTTTTTAATAACCAGTTTCATAACTTCCTTATTCTAAAGTTCATAGTATTTTACCGCTAACAAATTATAAACAGGCTCTTTTACGTGTTTCTCGCGTAAATCATAATTTTTAAGCATTTTTACTAAGCAAGATGTATCTCTAAGTGAAAGATGCTTATAAAATTTTTACTAAACCATTCCTACACTATTCATAAATAAATAAATGGATTTATTTGTATTTAAAAAAATAATGTAGTTTATCTGTTACATTATATGGAACTGTAATTAAAAAAAAACGAAAAATTGGTTACTTTTAAGTCGCACCTTCGTAATTATGCTATTGTTATTATATTTGTTACATATTAACCATTTTGAATTATGTTTATGAAACCGTTTATTTCCCATCAAAACAGTTGCATCAATATAATGAAATGATAACAAGAATATGTCGTTTATATCATCCATGGTCAAGTACAAAGATGTAAACAAATTTAGAAAAATTATCACGTCGCACATTACTTATTATCCGTTTAACTGTATACAACTGTCGAAAAAAAAAAAGTATTTGGGAGAAACCTTAGAATAGATATATTGTGCGGTGATTATTACCCAGCAAAACCACATCGGAGACTCTTTTTAGCAAATAGAAGAGAGATCGCAAGGACGTTCGGAACTGCGGTGCGGAACTGCACCAGCCTTCGATTAATTGTATTGATCTGCTATTGTTTACCAACGACCTACTTCTTAATTACGATGTAAGAACTAAATTTCATTGCTAATGGAAGCAAATTTTGTATTATCTTAAAAACTTGCAAAAGAAGAAAAATTATTAAATCTATACGATCGTATATAAAATAGGTAGGCCTAAAGTAATACTAATAAAAAAAAGTAGATGTGTAAATTAATTCACTAGAAAATGGTCCGTTTAGAGCCTTTTAATTCTGTTCTTACGTTTGACGTCAATTTAATATGTATGAAGACCGGCTATATCACTGCAGCTATAAAATATTTATTGAAGAGAACTGGTTATTATTTAAAATGATCAATTGTGGAGTTCATGTTTTAAAAAAAAACGATAAAAGAAATGTAACTTACAGTTTAGGTATGGGTTCTTATGATGTACGCGAATTTTTGTTTTTGTATCTTTAATTTGGTGATCAGATCAATTGTTAATTAAAATTCAATGACGCAATAAAACACAAATTATTATGAAAATAATGGAGCAAGAAATTACGTAAAAACATTTTTTCCGAGATCTCAAATATATATATATTTACATGACTTTTTTTAGGTAATAAAGCCTAACTTATAAATTATTTATATATATTATAAGGTAATTATCACATTAATTTTTTTCCTCTTGTTTAAATATTCTTGGAATACAATAGAAGTTCTATGAATCTGCGTAACTGTATGTGTAGCAGATTGTGACATAATTGCTCTCTAGTAGAGAGTTTTCTTAATTCTGTTAGATATATTTGTTCAAAAGTTCAAAAAAAGTGTTAAGCAAAGATTTCTCTCTAGAATGTTTTATTTGACATGATACGTTGTAAATCAGCTCGGCTACGTGTATCTTAACTTTCCGGTGATCGCTCATCGGAAATATTAGTTCGCGGTTGTGACGTACTTATGTGAAATGCAATCATTTTACATATTTGTTAAGGGACTTTGATATTTCGCACGTACAATATTTTGTTTTCCTTGCTACTTTTGTAATAAATTATTGTTTTATTACTGTGGTTTCCTATCACAGTTATAAACCAATATTTAATGGATTATAGACTAATAAAATTTATTGTAATTGCGACATAGTAGTATCGCAAAAAATTATCTAAGAAATCATTCATTAATGAAATTGAATATCTGTAATAACAAAATTACAGCTTCTTTCCTTACTCACACGAATGTTTACGAATTACAACTAATAAGTAACATTTCATCTTTATATTTTACTAGCAAATACCTGATGACATAAGTCCGTCTTATGAACAAGATATCGAGCATTAAAGCTTTAAAATAAATTAATGCAAGGATTAGAAAAGACTCCTTTTATTTTAAAACACATTAAGATATTGAGGTCTAATACAAAATATGTAGAAAATTCCGCTTTAATACTTGAATTACCGGCGATTGATCTTGTTATTTTTTTTTAGTTACCTTGGCACATTATTATATATATATATATACACTATAAATAATATTGATGAAATTAATATGAAACTAGTGGCTAGTGGAAAATATATGTACCTTCTTGCTACAGTTATAAAATATAAAAAACTACCCCTATATTAGCAAGTAACTCAGTTCAACGTTCACACGCAATGTTCTCAAACGATCTATGGGATGGTTATCGAATAGTGGGGTGTGCCACTGTTGCTCTATGGCACTGGGTCAGTGGTTCCGCAGGGCGCGAACGTAGTCACTCTGGCGCAACGTCCTTACGTAAGTCAGAATACGAGTGAAAGTTGCCACGACCTACCGGCTGTCATACGATTCCCGTGAATTATAAACATTCTGCCATCGAATAGTTCACTACGTTTTCCATTGACTAATAATTCATGCATTGTATTATTGACTAACTCACTGATGTCAATGTTTGATTATGTATGACAATTATTGGTTAATCAGTTTACATGTAATCATATGTATAAATTAATATATGTTATAATTTTACATTATAACGTTTTCTTTTGTATCAACCATTAGTTTCATCGTCTTATCCATTTGATTGAATTAATATTTATTTCCGCCGTCAATTATCAAGTTGGCTACGTTAATTGTTTCATTGAAATTCAAATCATTTAAAATATTAAGCGCTGTGGCAATATTTTTAATTAGCGTGAATCTTTTTCTTTTAAAATTAAATCTTTCTTCTTGTTACAAAACGTATTTTGAATGGTGTGTAACACTTAAAAAAAATTTCAAGTGTAAGTGGGAGTTGGTATCGTGGGGACTGGGTCAAGGTCTTACGTATAACAGATAATTGTGTAAGAGCAGCTCTTCGTTTCATCTTCTTGTAGTTTCTACCGCATGTTTCGTGTAGGGAAACGGCTATGACGTGACGAATTGCTAATATTAAAACATCGTCTCTGTATAAAAACATTACGATAAAATGGCTTGCAAAAGTGTGTGTGTACAGGAGACTCAGAGACTAATTAAAATTTCATCACTAAATCTGGAGATTTGCATATTAGATAAGTAGTAAATGGGAATTTTAACATATTATTCAATATATGAGGAGTGCTTGAGCTG
Organism: Pharmacophagus antenor; assembly: GCA_018245475.1. Taxonomy (NCBI): domain Eukaryota; kingdom Metazoa; phylum Arthropoda; class Insecta; order Lepidoptera; family Papilionidae; genus Pharmacophagus; species Pharmacophagus antenor. The sequence goes on along the minus strand of DWQX01000538.1, from coordinate 1,069 downwards.
GTAACGATATCTTTATGTATTAAATTTATACTTATTTATTAGTATCATGTTTGTAACCAATGTGATTATAATTGTGTTCTATAGTGATCTGAAGCAAACAGTTGATTATTAAAGAAATCATACCATTAATGTTTACTGAATGCTGTTAATATTATAGAAAATACCAATCATTCGTGGTATTTGCGTACCTTGGCCTCGTTGTCTTCTAGTACGGTGAATGTCAAGCGTAAATCGTTTGCAATTAAAGAGGGACTCATTCTTGCAGTAAATCAACAGTATTCTGAATAGCACAAATACTTTATTCCATCCGCATAGTTAAGTGAGATAATTGTTTATAAGCATCAACGCAAACTCCGAGCGAACCTGATAGAGCTGCCTTAAAAAACCACCTGAATCTGTTACTAACATTTACTTAAAAATACTATTATCGCTATAACATTTTATTAAATATATTTTTTTAGACGTCTCAATCTAAACGCTTTGTTCAGTATTATCAAAGTTTATTTGATAAAGATTAACGTGGTAGGCGTGTAAACATTCTAACATCGCAGTTCCCGTACAAAGTAAAATTTTATGTATTATATAATGAATTTGCAGTAACAGTATCTAGTGTTACTCTAAGATAGTCTTGTATGACATACGTAGAACGTGACAATAGCATGAAAGCATACCAACGTGCGTTTAGAAGTAAAACGTGCTGTCATCACTTCCGATGCGATTGTTAATTCGACACGATGGACGTATATGTACGATATGACAGCCTTTGTGTATGGTAAACACAATACTAATTATTAAGTAGACAATGTTTTGATTGGAATTAAAAAAACATGGCTCAAAAATGAAGTTCCTCTATGTAATTTTGATTGAATCAGCTGACGTGTTCGTTGACTGGCACAGTCTAAATATACCTGTGGATTAATAAATAAATATATTTGATATTTCTTGCATTATATATAATGATACTAATAAGCTTAATTCGCTCCTATTTTTACGTACGTTCTATAATATTTAAATAATTATTTAAAAGGTGTACATCTACCTATTCTTTCCTTACATTTTAGTAGACAAG